>VDFB02299808.1:0-22609 GCA_007258455.2 Sequoia sempervirens | reverse complement strand
AAGAACAGGAGATTAGAGAATTTTTATGAATCATATTGCAGGTTTAAGTCATAGTATTGGTGCATCACCTCCTAGAGTTAGCCTTTTATTTCATCAGTTATTCTTCTTCCCTTTTCCCATCAAAATCAATAATTCTTAGGATATATTCAAAGGGAGCCAACCCATAATCTGGAGGTCTATCTTCGCCATAGGGTCCCACAACCTAAAGATATTCCAATGTTTCACAAGATTAGCTAAGTCTAGGCACAGCTAGGGTGCAATCTTGCGTGTTAATAGTTATATTGGGAGGTTACCTTAGGTAAACCTGGAGTGTTACTTGATTTATCATTAGGTGGAGTGTTGAATTTATTAGGCAAGATTGGCATGGTCAAAGGCCCTTTGAATCTACTTCCACCATTGGTATTACTTCTCAGGTTGTAGTTATGTCCTTTTTGATATTGTTGGAAAGCATGAATTTTGTCAGCTTCATCCTGAGGTTAAGTTTCATCTAGATAAGGAGATGTATAGGTTTCTAAAGTCATGGTTTAACTGTCTCCTTATTCATAAGTATGAATCTTGGCAACAACGGGTGACTCAAAGCATTTGTAACTTTCAAGAACTAAAGTGGAGTCATATCCCATCTGAACTAACTTGTTCCCTTGCGGCAGGTGGGAGTCACATTGATCATTATAATGGTTAGTAGCTAGAAAAATATCTAACACAGTCTTAAACTGTGGATAATCCACTTCTGAATGAGCATTTGTATTGTGGATTCTGCACCAATTATTTATGGAAAGGTCAGCTAAATTTACCTTTGGCGTAGACCTATCATCAAAGTGATTAAAATTATCTAAAGGTGTGGATACTCCTCCATTATTTGGTCGGGTGTTCCAAGGTCTAGGTGGTCTAGGAGAATTGTATGCTTGACTTTACAAATTTTGATTATTACTTTGAGAGTAAAAATTATATTTTCTTAATTTTGTAACCTATGTGGTTAATCTTTTAATTTGAGTTGTGATTTCATTAATCTCTTCTTCATCTTTTGGAGTCTTGAATATTTGACTCTCTTGAGCCGGTGAGAAGAAATTTTTTTTTTTAGGATGAAACTCTGTGATAGTTGGACCAGCGTGTGGGACCAAAGCTTGACTGTTTTCCAGTTGAAAGAAACTATTTTAAGGAAACATCCCATTCTAGACCACTGAAGGAAAAGGATTAGGATCCATTGGATGATTTAATGGAACTCTATTCACACTCGGCATAGGATAATTATTCAATCAATTTCTACCATTTATAGACAATCCACTTCCGAGGTGTTTCATTTCTAGATTTACACTTACAACTTCAACATAGGCTTCAGTTAAAGTAGTAGGGGGATTTTCCCTTCATTTCACAAAGATCATAGTTAAAGGATCTACTATCATATAATAAACGGTGATAACAGAAAAATTATCCACTACATAAGGTGCTTATAGCCTTGAATAATCCTTTTGAAACCTATCATTAAAAGCAGTTATAGGTTCACCATCGAACCTTTTAATTTGAGTGAACTAGTGATATAGCAAGGTAGGATCAACCGGTGTTCTAAACCTAGCTAAAAATTGACTCTCCATATCTTACCATGTCCTAATAGAATTACGGGGTAGGTTGATGTACCATTGGTAAACTTCATCACTTAAGGTGTAAGGGAACAAAATACATACAACATCTTCATGTTGTATCCTTGCTCTGAAACATGTATCCTTAAAGATATTGATATTCTCTTCTGCATCTTTGTGAAGATAATACTTAGGACGTAATTTTTTCAAGATTATTTGGAAGATCATTATACACAGTGAATTAAATCAATGATTCTACATTAAAGAAATCCATTGCTGGAGGCAGGGGTGGTATAACAATAGTCAAATTTTATGATATCGCACTTGTAATTCTTGACCCTTGGGGCCTAGATGGCATATGACCACTAAGTTCAACTAATGTCACATGAGGATCGCTAGACCAGGACCTAGTGACTCTATGAGGCCCCGCCTTCATTCCTAACAAAACTAAAGGGATGCCTTCCTTCTAGTGCCAATCCTGTTGATGCTGATGTTAGTCGCGCACCAACAGATAGATAAAATTATCACAAACACACCACGAGAACCTATCTTTCTTGAAAGACCCCACCAAGAAAACCTAAATCTAAGGCTAACTCAGCTTAATCCCAGGGCTCGTTTATGTTAGGTCTTAACACACTAGGTTCGCTTAGGGTTCGTTGTGATAATGTTGTTACACACGAGGGGTAAATGGTGTAGACATGCAAAAATTCACATTATGCATTCGATCAGATTCGGTCAAATTAGCTCTTACATTAGGCAAATTCATCACTTTCATCCATTCATTAAATAAGTTCATTTATCAAATAAATCTTAGCATTCAACCTTCATCTTGCATCATCCACTTAATTAAATAAATCAAAAAAGCCATTTAAATCAAATCTTAGATCATTTTCCAAAGTCCAAAAAGTCAAATCAATTAATCAGCATTAAATCAGCATAATCATCATTAAATTAATCTAATCCTAATCTAAGGCTAATCCCATCCCACTTGCACAATAAATCAATTTTATTGATTTATTAAAACAATCATTTTCTTTCAACATGACAAGTCAAACAGGGCATTTATTGCTCTTCTTTCTTGTCCCCCTCTCAAAATTTATTGCAAATTTGAATTCAAAATTTCCCCCTCTTGGGCACTCTTCCCAAATCTTGCACATACATCCATCAATCACATGGTGACAAGTGTCCTCAATTCATTGGCTTGATTTTGATCCCACATTGGTCCCTCTTCAACATTCAACATTTTGAAAATCTTTAAATACAAGCATCATCCTCAAGCAAATCCTTCACAATCTTCACAATTTCATGCAAGGTTACTCTCTTCACTTGAGATTTAATCTTGTTCATCATCACTCCACCATCTCCATTTGCATTTGCACAATTTGAGCTTTGGTCAAGGATTGGGAAAGGGTCACTAGCACAAGTGACACCAATCCAACTATGGAATAGGTACAAAAGCAAACGAAGGTACAAGCGAAGGTACAAACGAACAAAGGCGAAAAGATGCAAAGCAAAAGAGGAGGAGGATTCTTGTTTGAAAACACAATGTGTTTTTTAACACTTTGATTTTTTTTGATCAATACTACTTCACGAAAGGAGGGAAATGTTTTTTTGAAAACACAATGTGTTCTTTAACACTTTAAGTGTTTATTCAACACTACACGAAATTGTTTTCCTTTTCGTTTTAGAACATTAGTTTTCAATTGGGGCTAAAACGAACAATTTCATTTTCATTGCAAAGGGCTTAAAACGAACCTTAGAACAAACTTACTAGATTTCGTTTTGGTTTAAAATTGAACAAGGCAAACTTCACAATTGATTTTGGTGCTTAAAATGAAGTCATCATTGCTTTGAGGCTAAAACGAACAAGTGCTTGATTGTGTTATTTTGTCTTTTGAGTGCGTATCCTCTCCCCTTGCGCTTCGTGCGATCTAGGGTGCAAGAGAAACACTCAAAATACATTTTATTGCTTTGAAACACTTCATTTTGGGCTTAAAAATTGAACAATCTTGTGCGAGTGTGAGTAGGGGCATTTTCGCGTACATTCTCGTTCTTTGTGCCATCAAAGAATCGATCGAGTTATGGATTGTGTCTTTGCTCGCTTTTGTTTATCTTAGAGGGCCTGCCTTGGGGAAAAAGTACTCACCCAAGCGACGACTCAACCGGTAACACTCTAAAGCCAAGAGTATTTCCAGCCGGGATATAAATGAGGATTTTGGTTAAACGCCATAATCACGCGGTTGGCTCCGACAAGATGGATCCGAAAGGGGACTCTTGCCACGTTGGGTCAACTCCTACGAACGGAAAGTCCTTACTAGAACCTATGTGTTAGAATTTGCCAAAATCCTAACTGCTTTCATATGCAAGAACGGTCGCTCGTCAGCCTCCCACAATTTTTACCTAGCCGCAGTGGTGATGGAAAGCATGCCATGGGAGTTTCCATGGGTGTCGATGCTTGGTCGCCTGCATAAGTGAGTGTCAGTGAGGGGAGCCATGGGTCAAGTGATCTAACCATCCGCTAAAAAGTAGGCAGCTGACTTGTCCAAGTGGGGACTCAACAAACATTGTCTATCACATCCATAGGGTTTGTAGTTATTCTTTGTTTGAAAACACAAGTGGGTATTCAAAACATTTTGCAAACAAACACTTAAACATGATCATGCAAATTTCAAACCCCTTTGATAGAGCAAAATACCTTTGACGCACTTAAGTGTTGTTGCTCTCAGATTATGTCCTAGAGGTTTCTTAGCACTTGAATTTATATCGTCATTTGCTCTAACTAGGGTTAACCTAGGAAATCCCTTTGCCTCAATTTCTTGGAACTCCCACACAACACTTTGTGGGAAGAAAAGGAATTTTGACATAGGACATCTTTAGTTTGAAACATAATCAAGAAAGTGTATTTGGTAAAAAAGAAGTCATTAAAAGCAAAGATAAGCAATTGAGCCCCACACATGTCTTTTCAATGATTTCTCACAAGGTCAAGATACAAAAACCCAAGAAAAGGAAACTTAGCCCAAAACAACATCAACAAAGACTCAAAAGGTTATATGATTTTAGAGAAAAGTTGTTGGCTAATTTCTATAGACATGCTTCAAGAGACAACCCCGCTTTATATTCATTTTACTACACACAAAATCCAAGATTGTTTCAAGGGATTGGATACCTTGCTTAGGGCATAACACGTTCTTCAATACCTTGGTCTTGTTAAGCAAAAGTCTAAACTAGGGTCATTCTAAGATCAAAACAAACATTCATCCATCAAAAACATCATCAACCATAAACATCTCACCAACATTTTGAGAAAATCTTGAAACAACTATGCTAGGCTCCTTTCGTAGACATCAAAACCTTTCAAACATGAGACTTTGAATTCTTCAAACATCAAACATCAAACTTGTTCAACTCAATTGTGTGTGAATGAATCCTTTTGCACATGCTTAGTTGAATTATCACTTTGTTCAAATTAATGGTGGATAGATGCATCCTTCTCCCATCACTAATTTGGATTATCTTTTGGTTAGCTTGTGAGTAGACACATCCTATTCTCACTTCTAGATCAAATTATCCTTTATGAGCATTAGTTATCTTTTTTAGATCATCATTCAAACATCTTGGGGATATCTCTTGCTCAAACATCAACATTCAAAAGATAGAATTCAAAGTCTAAACATCAAACAAACATCAATCAAAGCAAACCCAAAGTACCTAGCATCACATCAAGATTTTCAATACAAATTCAAAACTTCCATTCTCACCCATATATCCTACACCTTTCATCTTCACATCTTTGATCTTTTACACATCCTAGTTTGCTCTTTTATGGTTCAAACAAGATCACAACACAAGAGGAACATGGAGTTAAATCAAGAAACATCAACCACAAGTGATCTAAGCCAAAACATTCCAGAAATCCAAAACACACCACTTCCAGACCTCACTATCACTACACACGATCCACAAAAAGAGGTCTTGGTGGAAGACATCACACCAACAGAATTAAGTGAGGAAGAAGTTCTTGAGATGCTCAAACAACCAAAACTACAAAAGTTTCTTCGCGCAATGGCTAAAATAAATCCATCAATTCTCAACACTATTGAGGATGAGCTTCTTGTACCAAATGACCAAAACACCCTTCCGCAATCAACCACTTCCATTGCCACCATAGAACCTACTATCAATGAGGATGATACCCTCTTCAACACTCATCAAAACCCACTTTACAACCCACTTGGATTTATCGATACATCTGAGGTTCCTTACCATACCACCACATCATTTTCTCTTGACACGCAAGTGTCTAGACCTTTGGTACAAGCAAGCTCATCCGAAATAGAGAGACCTTATGGATTTGTCTCTTCATTTGCACAAGAAAATTTTCCACCATTCAAATCATTCACACCTCCCACCACGTCAACACCATATTTTGGTTTAGGGATCCCCCCTTTACCTAAATTTCCACCTTTCCCTAACATAAATCGCCCCATCCAAATCAATTCATCCAACCAAGGGGGTACATCACATCTTTCAAACACACCATCCACATCAAACCAACACATGATAGCTAATCAAAATACGGTCTCTCAAATACCCACTATTTCGCTCATCTCTACCATTCCTACCACTTCACCTAGTCCCACCATTCCTATCACTTCACCCATCCCAAATGCACCTATCACCACATTCACTCCAACCACTACATGCACTATACCTCAAACTTCCACTACCCCCATCACACCCCTTACATCGCAACCTCCCACCATCGCTCTAAACACATCTCAAACTTCCAACACAATTCCGATCCCACCACCACCACCACTGCGACCAAGCCAAGTAAGCCATTACAATGCTTCATTCAAAGCATACCAACAATTGCTCCAACAATATCAAACAATTCGGCAAGCGCCTATAGCCACGCACGCTTCTCAAGCTTCACGGCAAAATCAAGCTCAAACATCGCTGCAACAACAACAAGCACAACAAGCAGCACAAGCCCAAGCTTTGTTGCAACAACAACAACGAGCCGCACAAGCCGCTCAAGCCGAGCTCAAGCTGCACAAGCTGCACAAGCCGCACAAGCTGCACAAGCTGCTCAAGCTGCACAAGCTGCACAAGCCGCACAAGCTGCTCAAGCTGCAAAAGATGCCCAAGATGCCCAAGCACGAGTGCAAGCACAAGCGCAGTACTTTGCACAACAACAAGCAGCCCAACAACTCGCATATCAGAAAGCGTTAGAGCAATACCAAGAGCAACAAGAAGCAGCCCAACAAGCCCTAGCTGACCAACAACAAGCATTGTTGGACCAACAACATCAAGCACAACAACAAGCTCTATTAGCGCAACAACAACAAGATCAACAACAAGCGTTGTTGAAAGCATACATGGCACAACAAGCAAACATTCCACCCATTCAAACACCCACTCCACCCCCCCAGAACACCTTCATTCCACCTCCTGATCCACAATTGGATGTCACCGCACAAATAAAATTTCTGTCACAACAAGTGCTTGACCTTCAATCAGGAAAGACACCAAAACCACAAAAAAACCTATGCCCTTATCCATTTGATAGGAGCGTAGAAATGAAACCATTCCCAAAAGGGTTTGAGATCCCTAAATTTGACAAATATCGCGGAACGGGTAACCCTGAAGATCACATCAGGGAATTTCAAGTACATTGCATGGAGGTGTCTCACGACGAAACGTACTTGATGAGATTATTCCCAAGAAGCTTGGCTGGAAACGCTATTGATTGGTTTTCTCGACTTTTCTGGAATCAAAAAATTCCAGGAAATCGTGGATGCCTTCATACATAATTATTCCTTCAACACTCCCATGGAGGTTAGCTTACAGGAATTATCATCTCTCAAACAAGGGAAAAATGAATCATTCGGTGCTTTCTTACAACGATGGCGATCCAAAGCTAATCAAAGCAAGTGGTCCATGCCTGAAGAACAACAAGTGGGAACTATCATTGCGAATCTTGATGGGCCCTTGGCCTTCCACCTCAAAATGCAAAACATCACCACTTACGACCAATTGATACCTAGGGCGCCCAATATCGAACAAGCCCTTGCCACGCAGGGAGAAACTTCATCATATCAAGAAGGCCGCTCATCATCCAATTATCATGACAAACCACGAACATGGGCAAAGAATCGTAATGTAACCAATGATGGTGTTGTTGATGCCAAAGTTGTCATTAGTGCCCCACGGAAGAACAATCCACCATCCCAACAACAACAACACCAAAATACCAATCAAAGCAATCGACAAGTCAATACTGTGGTCCAACCATCCCATAACCAAAACACAAACAACATTGATAATCAAGGAAGACCACAGCGAAACAAGTTCTTCCCCAAACGAAAATACACACTCCTTGGGGAACCTGCTGAAGCAATCATGAAAAGATTGGTAGATGAAAAATTGATAACGGTCCCTACACATAACAATTATCAAGAACCATCGGTCAAGCCACCATGGTATAATGAGAATTATCTTTGTGACTTCCACAAACTCAAGGGACACACGACAAACAACTGCATGAGGCTCAAAAATCTAATTCAAGACCTCATAGATGACAAAATCATAGATGTGGAAGCACCATCAGGAAACAAAGATCTCAAGATTTACACGAATCCGATGCCGAATCATGGTAACAAAGGAAACAAAGATCAAGACAAAGGAAAAGGGGCTTATAAAAATGTCAACCACACATACGAGGGTGTTGTTGCTTGTTTAGACGAGTTTTGTGGAGTCATCACCATCAAAGGGGCCCAAGCCGATTGTGGAGTCACCACAAGAGGTGGAAAGGTTACCATTGCAGCACCATCCCAACCAAGCAGAAATTCCACATCCAACCCAAGGTCTCACCCTAGTGGCTATAATGTCTTGGATCAATTGAAAAGAACCCCTGCACATATCTCCATCATGGAGGTACTCAAAATCTCATCTGCACACAAAAAGATTCTAGAAGAAGCTTTGGCGTCATCTACTGTCCCCGCAGATCTAGATCCAGAACAATTCCAAGCTATGGTCGCAAGTATCACCACACCTAACATTCTTACATTTTCTGAACAAGACTTCCCCACACAACCATCTCACAACCGTGCACTTCATCTGGAGGTGTACGTAAATAAAAAGAAAGTCAAGAGAGTCTTGGTGGATGGAGGTGCAGGCTTAAATATTTGCTCCTTAAAGCTTCTAAAGAATTTGAACATTTCAGAGGATTCAATTGACAAAGGAAAAGGCATCACAATAAGAGCATACGATGACCAGGAAAGGGTATCCCAAGGCACCATTCAGCTTCCTGTCCAGGTTGGACCCGCCATCATGCAAACCAACTGTCAGGTCTTGGACCTCGATTTACCATACAACATTCTCCTAGGGCGACCATGGATACATGCAATGCAAGCTGTAGCTTCAACCTTTCATCAATGTGTGAAATTCACACATGAAGGTCAAGAGGTTACTATCCATGGAGATCCTGAGCCATTTGCCTACTGCAAAAATCTAGAGGCAAAATACTACAAGATCCCGCAAGTACCCAAGAACGATGAAGGCCCATCAACACCTTACGTGGATCCTGCCACTCTCACTTCTGTGACAGAGACACCCTCCACCCCCGCCATCCCCGCCTTTTCTGATATCAAAGTTATAATACAAGATGATGGTTGTGGAAACTATTCAATGCCTAAGAATGCTTTTGTAGTAGGAGAGCTACCACAATCTCCTAGATCAAGAGGACGTCCACAATCACAAGAAGCTTCAACATCTCAAGGATCCTATGAACGAAACCCTACCTTCACAAGTGCAGGAGATCTTGGTCAGGAAACATTAGAGGGGGACCTATCTCATCTCCTTTATCGAGATGATATACCGGCAGTTGAATTGCCTATGGACGAACGAAACAGAGGTATGAAGCTGATGCTCTTGATGGGCTATAACCGGAACCAAGGGTTAGGCCAAGATAATAACGGGCGTGTAATACCCATTATACCTGAGAAGCAAATAAAAAATCTTGGCATTGGTCATCCTACTCCTAAGGTAACTGTACTTGGTCGAGGTGCCCAGGATAGACGGAACCGAACGCCTCCTCAGGAATCTGTAGCTACTCCAAAATCCTCCATGACTTTAGGAATGCCCACTGATTTAACTGAGTCACCAGAAATAGGATTACCTTTGTTGTTTGAGGATACTAATGTCCTTATGATTAGCACCTTGTCTTATGAGTCTGAAAACCAAAGCAATGAAATCCGATTAGTCTATCCCCAACTGATTGATTACGACCAACGAGGACCACCAATTCTTGACATGTTTGAAAACGATAAGGCGCTCTCGGAATTCATGGGACTTAGGGATGACATTCCATGTGGGGATCATAAGGCAGGTTTTATCATAGAGCTGGATACACATGCATACTATGGAGAAACGATTGAATCCCTAAGTCGCAAAAATAAAAAATTGAGAATAATCTCCAAGTCCTTGAGTGAAAACCACCTTGTGGCACTCTCCGACTCTAAAAAAGTAAAAAGAAAGGACGCATCCAATGGTGAAAACCTCTCTGAGGCGCCTGAGGATGGGGGATTCAATCTTCCTCTTACAGCTATACACCAAGAAAAGTCAGCTATGCTAGCAGAAAAGTGCAACCCCATCAATCTGGGAACACAAGAAACTCCTCATATTACATTCTACGCTGAGTCATTATTATGCAAAGAACAAGAGGAGTTGGCTACCTTCTTAAAGGAAAGGAAGATAAATTTTGCGTGGACCTATGCTGATATGCCAGGATTGGATCCAGAGGTAGTGGTTCATCACTTGGCAGTCTATCCTAAAGCTAAACCTGTGAGACAGAAGCTTCGCAAAATGCATCCTCAAATTGCTTTGTTAGTCAAAATGGAGCTCAAAAAGCTATTAGATGTGGGATTCATTCGACCAATTGATTATCCAGAATGGGTATCGAACTTGGTACCCGTATCAAAGCCTGACGGAGCCATAAGAATCTGTACGGATTTCAGAGATTTGAACAAAGCATGTCCCAAGGATGATTTCCCGCTCCCCAACATCGACATGATTGTAGACATGACAGCAGGGCATGAGATGCTATCACTTATGGACGGATTTTCAGGATACAACCAGATTATGATAGCAAAAGAAGATCAACACAAGACGGCTTTCACTTGCCCATGGGGAACATACTGCTGGAACGTAATGCCATTCGGCTTAAAGAACGCCGGGGCCACATACCAAAGGGCCATGACACTAATATTCCATGACATGATCCACAAAACAGTTGAGGACTATGTTGATGACATCCTGGGAAAATCCAAAAAGAAGGAGGATCATATATCGGTCTTGAGTGCTATCTTTGACAGACTAGAAGAATACAAGGTTCGTTTGAATCCCAAGAAGTGTGTCTTTGGCGTACAATCAGGAAAGTTGTTGGGTTACATAGTGTCAATGAGAGGCATTGAGATTGATCCGGCAAAGGTGAAAGCAATACTTGAAATGGAAGCTCCTAGGACATTGAAACAACTGAGAGGTCTCCAAGGCAGGCTTCAGTCAATTCGCAGGTTCATAGCACAATTAGCAGACAAACAAATCCCTTACTCTCACCTACTCCACAAGGGGGTAACGTACAAATGGGATGACAAATGTGAACAAGCCTTCAACAAAATCAAGGAATATCTGTTAACACCTCCAGTACTAAGGCCTCCAATTCAGAACAAACCATTGATCCTTTATATCTCAGCAACTGCAGCAGCCCTTGGTGCTCTCCTAGCACAACATGATGAAAATGGAATAGAAAGAGCCATATACTACATCAGCCGTACAATGGTGGGCCATGAGTTAAACTATACATTCATTGAAAAAGCTTGCCTAGCAGTGGTGTTTGCATCCCAAAAATTCAGACACTACATGTTGGCACACAAGATCAAACTCATAGCTAAAATTGATCCCTTAAAGTATCTTCTTTCAAAGGCAATGCTTACAGGAAGAATGGCTAAGTGGGTAATGATATTATCAGAATATGACATTGAGTATGTGGAGCGCAAGGCAATCAAGGGACAGGTCATTGCAGACCAACTGGCAGATGCACCTATCTATGCGGAGAGCCCACTTGTTTCAGAATTTCCAGATGAATCCATTTTCAACATTGACATAGCTACTCATTGGAAACTATACTTTGATGGCTCCTACACACAACATGGGTCCGGAGCTGGTATCTTCTTCATCACTCCACAAGGGGATTGTATACCAAGATCATACAAACTAGCATTCCCTTGTACCAACAACATTGCAGAATACGAGGCTTTAACTATAGGTCTCAGGATAGCAGTACAGTGGAACATTATGGCATTGAAGGTATATGGAGATTCACAGCTTATCATAAATCAAGTGAACAATGAGTACCAAACAAAGGATGATAAGCTAACTCCATACAAAAGGCTGGTGGAAAATCTCAAGGAATATTTTGTTGACATCACATTTGAGCAAGTACCAAGAACCAACAACAGAGCAGCAGACGCAATGGCAACTATTGGATCACTCTTAGAGATCCCTCAAAATGTTCTGAAATATGACTTCTTGGTAGAGCAGCTTCTCGTACCAACATTCAAGGTACCAGAGTCAGAATTTGTGTGCGAAATCATTGGTCCAAATGATCAGTGGTACCAAGACATTTACACATACCTTAGGATAGGTATCATTCCCGCCGATTTGCGTTCAAGCCTTAGACGAACCTTTATCAAGAAAGCATCTCGTTTTGTCATTTTAGGAGAAACCCTTTATCGTAGAAGCATAGAAGGAACCTTACTAAGATGTCTTAACCCTGAGGAGGCTTCGGCTGCCCTAACTGAGGTGCACAACGGCATCTGTGGTTCTCATTCGAGTGGCATGACCCTATCTAAGAAATTGTTGAGGAGTGGGTATTACTGGCCTACCATGGACAGAGAGGCACATGAATATGTCAAGAAGTGTCTACAGTGTCAGCAACACGGGGACCTCATCCATGCTCCAGCTCAAGAGCTTCATCCAATCATCACACCATGGCCCTTTTCACAGTGGGGACTCGATCTCACGCAGCACCCACCCACTCCCATCCACCCGCCACAAATTCATTATAATCAGAACCGAAAATTTCACCAAGTGGGTTAAAATGCTACCCGCGACCATATAACAGAAAGCAGATCTCAAAGTTCATCCCTAACTATCTCATATGCCGCTATGGTGTTCCATGTGCTATTATCTCTATAATGGGACACCCTCATTCAAAATCTGTGCAGTCCGTAGAATCTATGTGATAAATTAAATCCAACATCGCTTCCACCCCATACTATCCCGGCAGTGAATACGCTGTGGCTACAAATAAAACCACCTCAAAATCCTTAAGAAAATGTACCAATGACGCAGTCGCGACCGGGTGCATTTGCGCTAATCCGCCCTTTGGCTTTACCAAGATCCGCGCATTCCACGGAAAGGCCACTGGCCTACACGCAGGCCATCTTGCCCATTGAGATCGAGTTACCATCCCTCAGAGTATCATTGCAAAATCTCATCACAGACGAAGAGTATCGAGTTTCAAGACCGAATGAGCTGGAACTGTTGGACGAGCGACGTTTGGATGCTTTAAACCATCTGCAAGTGTATCAGAATAGACTGAAAAAGAGCTACAACAAGAAAATCAGAAGTAGAACTTTCCAAGTTGGAGAATTAGTCTTAAAAGAAAATCAGAAGAATGTCCCAAATCCCAGCAGCAAAGGAAAGTTCGAACCCAATTGGTTAGGGCCTTTCATTGTCACAGCAAGCTACAAATCAGGGGCATATCAGCTATCAACACCCGAAGGGGAACCTCTGCAGGAGCCCATGAATAGTTCCCATCTCAAAAAGTTTTATGCCTAAACTGGCTAGGAACCAAAATCCAAAAACCTAAAAAGTCTCAAAAATGGTTGCCTGGCAAACCCTGCAAACAAAGGCGGGTGATGAAAATCAAAAATCAAGAAAATAGTAAAGAAAAATCGGTCTTCTAGTGAAAACTAATTGGCGGGCACTTTGGGCAAGTACTTGGTGAAACCCCGCAAGGGCGCCCAGGTAATAAGCATTTCCATCCACCGTGATCTAGCCCCACTACATTATCCTCCATTTCGCTTCCATTCATCACATCCATATATCTCCATTCATCATCACTATCCCACATCATCCGGGCACTATAGCTTGGTCCTGTGCTCGTATCATGATCCCTCCTAGTACTACTCGGCCCATTCTCAAGGTCAGTTTGTCCTGCCTTTATCGGAGTAGTCTATCGCCTCACGCTGGGGGCACATTCTCATCAGATCGGATTCGTGTATGGTCTTAAAATCCTCAAATCAGAAAATCCAAAAACATCAGAAAATCAGAAAAATCCAAAAACATCAGAAAATCATAAAATCCAAAAACATCCAAAACATTTCAAAATCCAAAAACATTCAAAACATATCAAAATCCAAAAACAAGGTCGCTTTGTCGGAATCACGCCGCTTCCGGGAGTTTCTGAACGTAGGGCAAGGTTGATCTTTGATCATCCCCTCAGACATTTAGGAAGTCACCCTATAGGAGTTCCCTCCGCCATACCAAACCCACATTCATGGCACCTTCATCCTGCAACGTCAAGTCTACCAACCATGCGGGTCTCCCCCATGCAGCACGGATGCGCGCCAATCTCACCCATGCAAGCCCCGAGGCCCCCCTAGGATAGGTCTTCAGGGTTAGTCTCTTGGTCAAAAATCTCGAAAATCCCAAAACATTGGAAAATCGAAAATCAAAACATTTGTAAAACCTCAAAAAAAAAAAAAAAAAAAAATTACCAAAACAGCTCAAAACATTGCAAAATTCCAAAAACATCCAAATATTTGAAAAAATCCACCCGTCTCGTTTCGCTTTCACCCGCAATAATCAATCATCCATAATAAATCGTCATCACCCTCAACCTTTGGTAAAACAGTCAGAAACAAGTCTAGCGGTCAAATGTGAAAACCTAAACTGTCAAAATCTCAAGTATAGGTCTGTCGGCAAGCAAGTTGGTCAACTCTTTTCTTATCAATGGCATATAAATCATAAATCAATTTCATCATCATTTGATACAAAGCATGTCCTAGGATCCGTTCCGACAATGGGCACTTTTATCAACCACTTTGGGTAAACAAAACGACGTGTCATTAACATGTCCTAGGATCCGTTCCGACAATGGACATTATCTTTTGGAAATGAGTTTTGGCTCCCATCTTTTGAAACACATTCCTTTGGCTAGAGGTATGAAGAACATTGGCTTATTTGTGTACTTGATCTTTTCTTTTGATTTATCATATTGCACTCATTCCAAGGACCTCTCGATGATATCCGAACGAAGGATTTAGAGAGATAGGAATGGGGCAACGATCATTATTCTTTTGTTTGCTGTGCTTGTTGGACGTTCTTGTAAAATAACTTGGCTAATACTTGCTTTGTTAGGGCAAAATGCCTAGCAAGGTTTCCAGATGTCAAGTGTGAACAAGAATAATTCTATCCGCTTGTTGAGTCAAAGTCCAACACTAAGTACAACGCCATCCTCAAAAGTCCTTTTCATACCATGCATCGTAAGGTTTATGTTATCAAACAATAAAGTAAGTGATCCTTTGAAATCCCAATCCTGATACAAAACACCACTTATCATCATCTTTTTTATCATCATCATCTTTATTATCACCATCATCTCTAATAAAGTCCTCACCAATCATGGACTTGTTGATCCTCTTGTCATATCTGATTTCCACGCTAACATCATCATCCATCATGCATCCATCACGCATCCATCTTGCATCCACAAAACTATCAACATACCACATATCATCCATATCATACATCATAGGAAACATCGATCATTTCACATGCATTACATAATCATCATCATAATATAGATCATAGTTTAAGCATTTCATAAAACCATCTATTGCATAATCATAGCATATCACATCAATAACTACCATCTCATATCATATATCATCATTTAGTTGTTTAGGATAATATAGATTTGTTATTCTAAGCATCTTGAAATCATCTCATTTGCATTGTCAATTCATAACCATCCATTTTGAACCTTTCTTTATCGCGTAGATTGGGACCTCTCAAATTGAATCTTTTTCACTCGATCTCTCGAGGGGGCAATGTACTAGTGTACTTCTTTCCGATGGGGCATCCGAAAAAATCAAAAATTTTTTGAATTTCGATCGCAGCAAGTTTATTCTTTGAACCAACGCAACAAGTACATTGCTTCAAAGAGGGGCAAAACGTAGACATGCAAAATTAACATTATGCATTCAATCAGGTTCATTCATCAAGTAAATCGATTCTTTAAATCAAATCCTAAATCATATTCCATCATTTTCTAATTTCAATAAATCAGAAATTTAAGTCCAAAATGTCAACTCACCTAATCAGCATTAAATCAGCATGATCATCATCTAATCCTAATCTAATACTAATCACATCCCACTTGCATTATCTAGACCTAGCCACTTGCACAATAAATCAATTTTATCGATTTATTAAAACAATCATTTTCCCTCAACATGACAAGTCAAACAGGGCATTTATTGCTGTTTTTTCCTTGTCCCCCTCTCAGCATTTATGGCAAAATTTGAATTCAAATTTTCCCCCTCTTGGGCACTCTTCCCAAATCTTGCACACACATTAACTAATCACATGATGACAAGTGTCCTCAATTCATTGGCTTGATTTTGATCCCACATTGGTCCCTCTTCAACATTCAACATTTTGAAAATCTTTAAATAGAGGCTTCAACATTGAGCAAATCCTTCACAATCTTGACAATCTCCACAATTTCATCCAAAAAGCATATGCAAAGTTACTCTCCTTGAGAACTAATTTTGCTCATCATTTCCATCTTATCATCATCATCTAAGCTTATTAATCAAGGATTGGGAAAGGGTCACTAGCACATGTGACACCAATCCAATATGGGATAGATTGGTTTCATGTTTTTCTTTATAGGATTTTATGTATCTTGTTATTAGATAGCATTTTAAAACATGTTAGATATCTCATATGGATGTTGAATGGTGCTTATTGCTTGGAAACTAATCATGTTTGTATATGTTAGTTACTAACGATTTGCAGATTTCGATGTCCACAGGTATGTTTTTATTGCCCAGCCTTTGATTGAGAATTATGAATGGCACATTGATGTTATGAGAGCTTGTGGGGTTCCAATTCATACGTATTTGATCATTTCATGCTAGGGTTGTTTAGTATTGCATTATTTGTCATCTCCTAGGTGAGTCTTGAGTTCATTTTACTATCTACATCTTGATGAATCTTGCCTGAGAGTAATGAAAAAACCCTAGTAATGGTTTAGCAGTTGAAACAATTGAATTCTGAGCTTTCCTGTGCGCTAATGGTAGATGAATGGGGTTTGAAACCTAGGGCAGTGCCATCTCAGGTGATTCTATCTTTAATTTGACCTAAAATGTGAAGAAAATCTATGAAAGGTCCATCCATGACTTGCCTTGAGTTAAACATTTTGAAATTCATGATCGATTTGGTGTTTGGGTAAAATCGTGACTATCTGTCCCCTCTAAATTTTTTTTTCTATGACCCTTCAAAGTCGGGGAGATGTCATATCGATCACCCTGTTTTCACCAAGAAGCCTTCCTAAGTTCATATTTGATCGCCAAGACCTCACCCCGAAAGAAGGTCTCTCATCGACCTATATTTCCTATACACTGTCGGCAAGACAAGCCCTAGTCAGCAAGAGGTCATAGTGGGCTTCACTAGTTATACCGGTAATCATTTCTTTCGGCAAGACATCCATCCTTCGTTGAGACCTTTCGGCGAGCTCACAACTCTTGCCGACACCTTCACTTTCAGCGAGACTACCAGTAGTCTCTAGGACTTCCTAGCGAGGCCTTCCTTTCTTGGTGGGCTCGGATCTTCTATTGGCAAGACATCACGCGGTCGGCAGGACATCTGGCCGAATTCAAGAAACCTATCACCGAGACATCACAACTTCACTAAGAACTCATATCGAAAAAACTTTAGTCTGGCCGAAGTGTTTGTGTGTACCCTAAAAGTTGGTGAGACACAAAAGATTCGCCAGGACCTTACCCCGACTACCCTTTGGTCATATCGATATATTTGCTATATCTCGGTCAGCGAGATGTTACACCGAAACCACCAAGTCTTGGAAAAACCTCTTCTGATGACACCCTTCGGCGTGATCTCCTGGAAGTCGCCATGACTTATCGGCGAGATGACTGATTCTTGCTGAAACCTTCGTTCCCAAAATCTGCATTGGTTCGTAGTGTTGACTTATTCGTGGATTTTCGTAGGGTCTAGATTTCTCTGAAATTCGGTGTCTCTCTGATTCTCTGAAGACTGCACTCTAGCTCATTCTTCGCGGAAATCCGTCCCTCACGGATTTTCTTGAAATCTGATGAAATATGAAGGAACGTGAGATAATTTGATTTGTTTGTGATTTATGATGCATTTAATGATTATTTCATGTCACATTTGGATTTCTCGTATAATTTTTTGATGAAAAATGATCAGATTTAATGGTTAAGTAGGTGTTTCCTGGTTAGTCCATTGGAATCTGATTGGTCTGGAATTTCCTGAAATTCCTCTATGGCTCAGATTCCGCGGAGGGTCTTGAAACCCAAAATTCGTTGTGGTCATTTTATACGAAATTTAATAACACCTTGATTGTATGAAGTTCATTCTAACGGTGTTTTAATGAATTAACATCCTCTTTCCTGTGGTTCTTATTATGATTTCATGTTGAGTGCAGGCCGAATCTAGTAAGCTAGCAGCTGGGTCCTCAATGTCTGATGCAGAGAGGATCAAAATAGACATTAAGAGCAAGATCCATGAGAGAAAAATCACTTCAGTTTGGTCAGAGGTGACTGATACCAATGTCGGATCATGGGATTATGAAGAATTCAAAGAAAGAATGGTGGCTAAGGATTCTCCTGTGCTAGCTAGAAGGATGATGGAATCAGGCTTGTCCCATGTAGCTAGTTTCCCTTCTGTGGTGCAGTGTTATGAGCTGGTCCTTGAGTGCACCAGGCACTATGATCAGGACACACAAAGAATAATTGGTCCTCAGGGGAGGGTTGTAGCAAATCTAAACCCTATCTCCATTGCCCAAACATTCGATATGCCAGCCAGGTCTCATGTGGTGGTATTCAGTATGATGGCAGCTCAAGAGTTCTACGACGAGCAGATTGTGAAGTCACAACAACTTATCAATTCTTGGCTCGAGAAGCCTAAGTCACACTATTCCAAATTCCCCAAGTAGCTATTCAGGATAAAGTTCAAGGAGTACTACGATGCCATCACTCTTCTCAGCAGGGTGGTTGGATTGAAGAATGCTTGTACGTTTGAAAATTGGATGTGCCACATGATTGTGAGAAGGGAGCAAGAGAAGATTAATTACTATTGGGCAGGGGTCATTAGTGGAGTACTCCATGAACAGTTATCCAATGTGTTGCAGACCAAGACTTTCACAATAACTTCATATCTGGTGTATGCACTTGCAATTTCCATCCCTACAAAGGATTGGATACAAAGGGAATTTTTGGACAGGATATTATTTATGAAGTTTTCCCTCAGTTGCACTTGGGAGGTTCAAACTATAGGATGGAAAATGATGCATTTACCATGTATATCACCAGAATGCTTCAGGAAGTAGAGCATGTCAAGATTTCAGACCAAGCTAAGGAACTCATCAAGAAATATGGGGCATGGTTTATCTAGTTCCCGACTTTCTCCTATATTCAGATTGATGGCTGCCAAAGGGCCCCATAAAGACTTCCAAGGTATCACACTGATCATATTATCTTGTTGGAAGTAACCTGGCAGATTTGTGACTTTGATACTATTGTCAAGAAAGACAAGCATAAGACTAGATTTGGTGGAGATTTTCCCCTAAGGATTGGCACTGGAGAGGTTTGTCCTTCTATTATTTTTGCCCAGGCTTCAGAGGAAGAATTGAGTGCCCTTAGTCTATCTTTCCACTCTAAGAGGTTCATATTTGATATTAGAGGAGAAGCTCAAAAGAAGGCCAGCAAAGAGTACTGCCATAAGGTGAATTTGGAGGACTACTGGGCCAACTGCAGTGATGAATTTGAGGTCGGGAAGAAGAAATTCTCCCGGCTTCCAGTTGAGTCAGTCCGGTTGTACAATGTAAAGGCAGTTCCTAATGAATTGGAAGACAATGGAAACTTAATCCAGGATCATGCCTATAAGGCCATAAAAGATAGAACAATTGGTGATGTGGATTGGTTAGAGGAGGAAAAGACAGAATTGAAGCAACTAGTGGATCCAGCTATCAAATTTACAAGGATGTGGCTAAGGCATAAGTTATGGGAACTGGAAAATAATGGTGTGGAGTGCACCTATGCTCTAATGGGAGATTTGGATCCCCACTCCACCTCTGAGGAATCTACTGAGCAGGATCCTAATGGCAAGGGTAAGTTGGATTCTCCATTCAAAATCAAAATTAAAGGTGTCCAAGAAATAGAGGCCTAGGAAGCAGAAAAACAGAGAAAGCCAAAGGCTAAGTAGAGAACAAGGACCAGGAAATCTGAGCAGAAAGGGACTGAACATCAGGGTCCTGAGGTTGATGTGTCGGTGGCCAAAAGGAGAAGAGTCACAAAATTGTTAGAGAAGGAAAGATCCAAGGTTGGGGAGGAATTTTCCCCACCCGTGATAAATGTTGAATGTTCGGAGGAGAAGGCCAAGGTGTATACAAGGAGGTCTAGGACTCCTTCTCCCAGGGACAGTGTGCCCGAGACAGATCTCCCTCCGGTGGTTTCTCATGAGGAACAACATGATGATATGCCTTCCACTCATGGAGTTCAAGGCAAGCCTAGTGAGTCAGAGGATGTTGAGGATCATCTGGATATTGACGGGGAGGAGTTTCATGAAGGTGATCTCCATAGTGCAGAGGAAAAAATTTAAAAAATAATGCAGTCCCCTACGGTTGCATATGCGGATTCCCTTATCAGAACTGAAGAGGTCCCTCCCCGAGAAGAGGAGACAGTGAAGGTTCCCTCACCTGAACAAGAGGAAGAGCATGTTGAGGAGAAAGAAAGTAAGACAAATGAGACTCCTGATAAATAGAATTTGAGTGAGGAAGCACCTAAAGACCAGGAGGAGGAGAAACAAAGTGAGGTGCAATTGGAATCCACTATCCCTGGTTGGCTGGACAAAGAGATAAAGAGAAAACAAATTTTTGTGGAAGGTAGCCCACCGAATTGGGATGCACTACTAGCTAAAATTGGAAAAGATAAAGGTAAGAAGAAGGCTAGGGTGATCTCAAGGATTGAAAGGGATGAAGCTCATGATAGAGTTGCTCACATTGCCACCCCTACTCCTGATAAAAATAGAGATGATGTGGTTGGAAAGGATTACAATATTTAGAATTTCAATCTAGGACCTACATCAGTCGAGCAGGACATTGAAGATTATGAGCGTTCTAGTGGAGTTATTGTGGGTAGATTGAGAAAGGAAATAAAGACCAAGCATGTGTTGAAGAAAGAAAATGAAAATCTCAGGAAATGCTTGGAGGAATTAATGAAGCCCCTGCAGACCATTAACCCTTCAATCTCTGCTACGAATCCTCTACCTCAAGAGACCATCACCGAGCTAGAAAAGATGAAAGCTTCCGTTGTTGCCACCATGAATTGGCTGAAAGGAGTGCAAATAAAGGGTGATGAAGCTATTAAAGAGATTATGTCAACTGGGAAGGATGCTATCATGGCAACTGATTGGTTGAAGAAGGTGTTGGCACAAGATAAGGAGGACATAGATCTTCTTCTGCAGAAAACCAAAATTATCATGGAGTACACCCGGGATAGGTTGGTAAGTGATGGAATTCTTCATTCCTCCAGAGTTGCCGAACCATGGGAGTGGTATGAGGCACTGTAGATTAGGCAGAAGGTGCTGAAGAAGATTTATAAACAAAGAAGGCAGATTGATGATACCTTAGGTGGTGTATATAATGGCTCGATTGCCTTCTTCGAAATTATGACGGGAAGAAGGAAGGTTGCGCCCAAGTATTTGAATCTGGAACAGTTGAGAAATTGGTGGCATGATGTTTACGCACCACTTGATGACGGTTCTATCTCTGAGCACCAATTGGATGATGCAGCCACCTACCTTGCAGTTATTGACAAATACCTAACTTATAAGGTGGATTGGGATAATTCAGTCAAACGGTCAAGAGAAGAGATTGCGTCCATTGAGAATTGACTTAGGGTTTTTCCTTTGCCACTAGTAGCTGACTTGGATGGGACGTTCTTGAGAGTTCATGAAGGTCCAGATCAGAATCGAGACAATAGGGATGACTATTAATTCCCAACTACTTCGGGATTTGTGCTTCCCCATTATCGCACCCTACATTGGTCTGAGCTGCATTGGGAATCTCGGGCTGACTTGGGTGTTGTTGTGCATTTAATGCATTCCTTTGTTCCATTTTGACTTTCTCTTGGCTGGTTGGTGGCACCGGGTTAATGTTGCAATCTCTTGCTTGGCCAACGGGTTTTCTGGAGGGATTCTATGTATTTGGCATTTCGCCTCATTTGTAAGGGGTTAGATAGTTAGAAATAGAGAAAAGATATAGAAGATAGAACTAGAATAGAGTAGAATAGTTAGATGTGAGTAGAGAAAGTTATCAAGTAGTTGTGCTCAAGAAAATATTGTAACAGAAAACCATAATTGTTGCTACAGTGGATAATTCGAATGCAAGTAATGACATTATGATTTGGTGCCATACTTGTGTTCTTTTGTCTTGCATGGTTCTTGTTATTCCATCTTTAAAATTGCTTTGAGGAGATTAATATTTAGATTATATTTGATTCAATAATGTTTGTGGTTTGATACTTGAATGTTGTAGCAATCCTTCAGTCCATACTTTTCACAACCAACTGGTTGTTAGTTGCTTTGCAAAGTTAGCTTGGACTTCATATTTGGTGTGCTTAGTTTGATTGTGAGGATTT
>VDFB02299807.1:0-17058 GCA_007258455.2 Sequoia sempervirens | reverse complement strand
TATGGATTGGATAGAGGGAATGGAAAACCATTTTGAGTGTGATGGAGTCACTGAAGCACAGAAGGTAAAGGTGGCTAAATCAAGACTAAGAGGTTCTACCTTAACTTGGTGGAAATTCATTCAGACAGAGAGGGAGAAGGAAGGCAAGCCACCTATCTCTACTTGGAAGGGAATGGTTGCCAAGGTGAAAGAAGCATACCTACCTGAAGACTATGAAATTCAGTTGCATAAGAGGAGACAGAGTTTGAGGCAAAGAGATTACAAGATGTGAGTTCTTATACTCAGGAGTTTCAAAGACTTTTCATGAGGTCCAATGTCACCGAGGATGAAAGTATCAAGGTGGCAAGGTATCTCAATGGTTTGAAGTGGAACATTCAAGAGGAGATGGTTCTCTTAAGCCCCAAAACAGTGCACCAATGTTATCAATCGCGGCTAAATACTGAAGAGAGGAGTGGCGAGGAAGCAAGATCAATTTCTAAGGGCAGAGAGGCAAAGGTAGAGATCAAAGAGATCAAAGAGGACAGTGTGGTGGCTACCAAGGTAGAGGCAATGACCAAAGAAACCAAGGAGAGTCAAAACTCACAGAGCATGGAGGTGAAACATCTACAAGAGGTGGATATAACAGGGGTAGAGGACCTCAAGGAGGTTCAAATAGAGGAAGAGGAGCAGGCAGGAAGGAGCCTTTCCTTGTATGTACCTGCTCTAGGCCTTCCTTGTAAGACCTCCTTGGTGCTTTGCTTCACCAATCTAACCTATAGGTCCCTACTCATGACTAGGTGCCCCTGGTTTGAAACCACCAACCCCTCTTTCTATCATTCATCAAGACTATACTGACCTTTGCCCCTCCTAAAGTTTGACCACATCCATTACCTCCACATAAAATTGGACATCCTTGGTTTTCTTGGTTCCCACGCTGTGATAGGGTTATGCAAATGAAAATGAAGCAAAGTAATCATCTCCTTCTCTGTTGGCTGGAAGAATGCATGCTTAATGTTTTGATACATGACATCAGCTCTCACTTCTGCTCTCATGGTTGAATACCGAAATCCATTATGGTGGGCCTCTAGAGTTCCAGTCATCTTTTTTCCTCTTCCACCAAATGCTACCCTGATCCACACGTATGCCAGCCTAATTCGCTTTGTTTTTAAAGCTAAAGTTTCAGGTGTAGCTCTTCTACCTTTCCAAACTCTTTCATTGCTACGATCATCTTTGGGATTTAGTCATTTGTACCACATGGTTGATGTGCTTGAACTTGCATCTAAGGGGTTTAAAACCTTAGGGGGCCTTAGATGAGAAAAGAAGTAATGTTTTTCTTTTCTTTATGTGAGGACCTAGTAGGAGATAAAGAGGACTCAGAGCAGAAAATGAAAAAGAAGACATAAAATTCCATGGATCCATACTATATCACCTACATGCTAGCTAACAAGGACATGAATGTAGTAGATTTAGGTATGATAGGGTATTGCAAGGTATATTTGAGGAATATATAACAATGAAGAAGAATTCATTGGATCAAATTAGTAACAAATGTTTTCCTAAAAGATCTCCCAATAATCCTATTAGGGAATTTAATCATTTCTAAGCATTTTCCACGTCTCATGGGAAAGTTTGAGGAGGCTCCACAGTTGAGTTTAATGAGTACTTATAACTTCTTTCCATGCAATCATGATTAGTTAGAGAACATATAGAAACTTGGATGAGCTATGCAAAACAAATGAAGAGAATATAGGGTATTTTGACCTAGTTCGCTACTCCAAGCATCTAGGAGATATTGAAGAGCCTCGTACCGACATAGATAGGTCAGGATAGAAGTTTTATTTTGGTTACATTGACATCATGTAGGACATCCATCGTCTTATTCTTGGTTACATTGACATCACAAAAATTATATAGGATGGAGTAGAATGTAGCTCTACCTTTGTCAGTTCCATGTTAAATTTTTATTATATATAGCTTGCTAGTGTAGGAATTCTAAGACAAACAATCATGGTAGGACCATTCCTAAAAGATTTCAAATAATAACCTAGTGAACCCATATACTCTTATGACTATATATACACAAATTTAGATTAAACTTAGAATTCATTAACTTTAAGTTCTATTTATTCTATATTACCTCAATGAAAGTTTGATCAAATCTACTTGCACTCAGAGGTGTTTCCTTGAAACCTCCAACAACACCCTGTTCAACATCCAAAATCACATATTAAAATACCATTCGTAAAAAAATGCTATTAACATATGTAATCAATTTATAATTGTTTAATAACTTTACATACCCCACCATAGGTGTATTGCAAAAATAAGGATTGATTAGTACCTGTGGTCAACACTGCGGACTGCAATTTTATTAAAATAATACAACTAAATTAGTTAATCTTGCATTTCACAATCAAAAATTTAATAAACTAAATTCAATGAACATGTTGGAATTTTACTCCGATCATTACCATACATATCATGCACGTCACCGCCTTCCATCCGTGACGATAATGATCGCCGCCAGAGACATAGCGGATCCCACACCCTGCGGGCTAGTAGGGCTGCTAATGCAACAAGTGGGCTCCGCAAGATCGACACATACCGGCTACCACCGGCGACTCCCTTGGATTATGCTTATACAATGGGGCTAGTGCGGTGGATGACACTGAGTCAAGGATGGACGCCGCAGTCTCTTTACATCGCCATTCTCCTTCGCGAACCGCAGGCATCACACCGCCACGGTGGCTGCCTAGCGAGAGGTCGCCTCCCCGCCGCAGTAGATTCACCGCGGAACCCAGCCTATCCCCTGTACGACTCCCCCACCTTCTCCCCTGAACTCCCCAAGCATCAAAATAATTCAGGATTTGGTTCAATACAAACTCACAGTATAATTTCCTAAGAAAATATTGGGGGACTTCACAGTTATTGCACGGTGGGTAATCAAAGACCATATACCATCTATCATAAAAACGGTTCCTAATCTCTTGGTGGTGACACCAATGAATTGGAAACCTCTTTGCATTGAGGGTGAGATTTTGATTTGTTCTAGGGTCAATGAATAGAGAGCACAAATCGCCTTTAGTAATCTTTAAATCTTTTACTTGTTTATATGATAATTTGTCTGCATAATATGCCCTCGATGTTTGCCTTCTATTTTGCCATCTAGATATTTGTTGGGTAATTGCATTTACATTTCTTAAGAAATCCTTCAATGAATTTTCTAGATGTATTCTTTCTGTGGTTGAAGAATTTTGATCACTCAACCTACTAATAAGATCCTCAACTTCTTTTCTATTATTTTCAATTTCACTCCTCAAATTTTCTTGAG
The DNA here is from genome assembly GCA_007258455.2 of Sequoia sempervirens. Taxonomy (NCBI): domain Eukaryota; kingdom Viridiplantae; phylum Streptophyta; class Pinopsida; order Cupressales; family Cupressaceae; genus Sequoia; species Sequoia sempervirens. Next base: position 13,748 of record VDFB02299807.1, on the reverse strand, counting down.
TGCTAGGAGGGTATTGAGAGAATGGTGGGGGAGGTTGATTTTGTTGTTGAGGCTGATTTGGTTGAGGATTTTCCTCCTCTTGTTGAGGATTTCCTACAAATTAAAAAAAAACATTCATTTCTAAACTAAAACAAACAAAATCAATTTAAAACTAACAAATTCTAAACAAATACCAAACAATACTTTACCTCTTTGCATCTCTTCACCGCCGTAATACCATATTTGTGAAGAAATCCAATTGTCGTTGATGAATTTTGAAGAAATCGCCTTCCAAGAAGGAAAGGCCAGATATCAGGTTTTTGCCGCGAGCGAGCCAAAAACACAGAAAAAACGAAATGAGAAATGATATTTGGATTCACTTTTTTTTTTCTTTTAAAAAGACATAACGCGAACGCGTTATGGCTTGTTTTTTTTGGTTTGGCCACAAAAGTGCGACCATCTTGGTGCACTTACCCAACCATAAAAAATCTTTGACATCAAACTCTGTGCTTGCATTAATAATGAACACATCCAAATAGGCACTTAACATGGTTTTGAAATGGAAAACCCCTTTAACTTAGTATGAATCCTTTTGAAAAGAGCCATCTATTTTCACTCCTAAAAGATATCATAAAACAATATCTTTGAAGGTGTTTGAATATCTAGGCTCACATTTCAAGTCGCATTAAGGAAAAGGTAAACATTGGAAACTATAACTTTTAGCATTTCTACCTCTATGAACTTTGAGCTTTTGTGGAGGGAAACATGCTTAAAGTATATGGTCTCACAAGTTTTGATTGTTGATTTGCATGGTATCACTTGAAAATCTTAAAATAGATCAAACAAAATAATCCAAAACTACAAAAATCTTCAATGTTGCTACCAAATATTGAAACTAGAGAACAAATTTGAGTAGAGACCACTTATACTACTATTTTTGTCGCACTTGACCAAAAATTGGTTACACTTGCCAGATAAAGCTCGCTTTTTCTCTATATCCCATAATAGGCACTAATGAAAATCTGTTGTATTTGACAAAACCAACATAATTGTTGCAAAACTAGTTGCACTTGCCAAACAACCGGTTGCACTTTCCCAAATAGCTTGCTTTTGACTGTGTGAATCACCAAATATGAAAATACCCATAGAGGTCTCACTTGACATTTCTATGTGCACTTGCTTTCCAAAATTCAATGCACTTGACAACAATCTACTTGTAGTTGACCACATTGGCCAATTTTTCTCAGAAACTGGTCGCTTCTGCTAAAAAACCATCGCTTTTTCTCTATCCTACTGAAAATTAAAAAATGAACTGAAGCTAGTTACAAGATCCTTGTTGAAACAAAACAGTTGGAAACCAAAGATAGGTCATATAGTCCTTCATCCATCTTCAAACTCCATACTACTTTTGGAAATCAAAATAAAAAAACAAAACAAACTTGGATTACACCCTCACCCACACTTATAAGTTATTAATAGTTGCTTAAACATCAAGGATAGTTCAAGTAAGCTTTTCTGTAACATATCCTCTAGCAGAAGAAGTGAAATATTGATCCAGGCCTTTGAGCATTTTGAGTTCCAAGAATAGTTCCATCCCAAAACATCACTCAAACCTTAGGGTCTTGAGAATCATAACAACGATATCAAAACACCAAAACTTTCACTTATGACCATTTGGTGACCAGTTGCTCGAGTTCAAAAACCAAACCTTACACCAACTATCATACAACCAAAATTTGAGTTGATTGAAGGAGAACACACATATATAATTATTAGTTTGAGGAGTTTTATATTGGAGATAAAAGAAGCGCCCAATTGATGGAAAAACATAGCCAATATCCTAGATAAAGAGGAAGAGAAAGAAAAGCTCATAGTTGGGAGACCCTTATTACCATTGCTTGCATGGCAATAGGTATCCATCCTTCATAATCTATGGCAAAAGAAAAATCCTTAGATGAAAGTCCATATTCTGCCTTTTAAAGAGGAACCATAGCTCAAGGTATATCAAGAGACACGCCCTAAAGATTTACCACAATCAGGACACCTTGGTAAGAAATTGTTACACTCACTCTTCAAGGAGAGAACCAGATTGGTTATCTAATTTGCACCTGTATTTCCACTTCCCGCATTGCAATAGACACCACCATTCAAAAATAGAAAATCCCAAAAACAAAAGCAATTTCATTTTCCTTAAAACAAAAAATCCAAAAAAAAACAAACACATTCTTTTCCATAGTTAGGAGTCACAAAACGTTCACAAAAGCTTGGCATTTTTTAATGAAAACTATGAGATCATAAAATAGAAATAACATGGAAGAAAACAAAAGAAACACTATCATACCACAAATGATGGAAGTAACCCATGGGGATATAAATTGAGTGACCTTATGACAGTTTATTGAGCATTAGGACATCCTAAGCATGCAACCATAACATCCCCAAAAAAATGTCAACATCAATCTATTACCCAAATCACTCTTATCAAGGGTCACAACATCAAGTAGGGAAAATAAGTATAGAACATCAAATCGCCCTAAATGAACTTAAGAAAAAGATTGAAGAACTTGAACAAAATCAAAATATGACATATCACCAATACCATGTTCAACCTCTAAACATTACATATCCACAAAAAATGAACATTCCTCAAACATCTCAATATCCATGTCAACAACATTTCCAACATCATCACAACATTGATTCATATGAGCAACAAAATCTATTTCCACAACAAGTGAATCAACAACATCAATTTCCAAAAAAAAAATCCACAACACCAAGGTGTACCTCAAATGCAACATCAAGATGTACCTCAATCACCGTATCAAGGAGTTCCACAACACCAAAATGTACCTCAAAAACAATATCAAGGAGTTCCACAACATCAAGGCATGCCTCAAACTCAAGATCAAAGGATTCCTCAAGTTCAATATCAAAGTGCACCCCACCCTCAAGGTACTACAACACACAAAAGGACTTAACCCTCCTTATACACAACATGATTATCAAGGGTCCATGGCTTCACAAAAACCCACATATGATCAAGCAAATGTCATCGGACAACAAGGTTATAACATCCTTCCAAACCAAATGAACACACCTATTGATGGTATAACCTTGCAGTTACAAAATAACAATCAACTTGATTACCAAAACAATCAATTGAACAACCCAAAAAAAAATAATCAAGAGCAAACAAATCAGGGAGGGCAACAGAGGCAATACAATCAAACAAGAAATAAATTCACCCATTTGGGAGAGACTTTATAGGTAATCATACACAAACTAGTACAATAGGACCTTATCAAAATCAATGACAATCCAACTTATGGTGAACCAAACTATAAAATCCCTTGGTATAACGAGTATGAACAATGTGAGTTCCAAAAAATCAAGGGTCACACAATGAATGAATGTGTTAAACTCAAAAATATCATCCAATACCTTATTGATCAAGGAGAAATGTCTATTAACATTCAAGTTCCAAACACTAATGACAACATTGACAGTATCTCAGCCTCAAAATTTGAAAAAAATGATAAAGAGCTATCTATCACTAATCACATTGACAATATCTCTACATCATCCAATGAGAAAGAGGACATACATCAAGAATTTAATCCCAAGAATGATAAAACTCAATCACCTAATTCTAGCAATGATTCAATCCAAGATATATTGACATCATCAAACCTCGTGGAATTACATATTGGTAATCAAGAGATTCTTAATCCCACACTTATACCCAATGTAAAAAATCTAAGCCAAGAGCTATCACCCATATGTCCACATTTTGAGAAAATCCAAGGATCCTTTACAAGAAATACCTTCTTTGAAATTGATCTATGTCAAGAATGTGATCCAAAGAATATCAAAGATAATACCACACAAAGTCAAGATCAAGAATCCCTATCATTAAAATGCTACAATGACTTGGAAGATATCTTCCAAGACATCCAAGGTTTTCTAATTGAAGAACAAATCCATACACCAAGAACACATACATCTATCCATGAGATGCTTACTCCTAATGGACATATAGATGATCTTCAAACAAAAAAAGAGTCTCATATTCTTGATATCATTACCAAGGAACAAGAGTCACCTACTCTTAACATCTTTACACATGATCAAAGCATGGCAGAATCTATAGATGTATTAGAAATTGATCAAGAAGAAGCATTAAAATTAGAAACACACTCCATGTAGATTGAAGACATCAAGTATGAAAATATGAAGCACAATATCTTGAAATTAGCAAAGATAATTGATAATCCTGAGCAGTAGAGCATTGGGTATACAACAGTTCAATAAGCACAAATATGTTTTGAAGGGCCATCAAAATATGATATTTCATAAGATCAAGTTGAAGATATCAATCAGGAAGTTATCCAACATATGAAGGATCCTACCAAAGAAGAAGCTATCACCTTTGAAGATCCATAATAGAGCAGAGAAGGATTAGCACCTTGTTTCCAAGGTAAGCCATATCCTATTGCAAATAATTTTTTTCAACGGATTCATTATCAAGGCAAAGGATTAGGTCTACATGAATAGGGTATCCTAGAACCAGTATAGATTATTGGAAATCTTAAGCATCAATTTCTTGGTTATTCAACAATTAAGGGATATAAATATCTCAGTGATACCTCTATAATACTAGGGGAAACTTTATCTAATGCAAGCATTAACATAGAGAGCATAAAGGGTCTTTATGATAAAACCACTACCAATGCTACAACTAGTCATTGATTGAATCACCGTCCACACATATTTCAGCCCTCTCATTGGGACCAACAACAAGAGAAAAAGCTATATCCAAGAATGAAAAAAGTCATTGAAGTAGAAGAATCAGTAAAACAAAAAGGACACAAATTTTTTAAATGGATACAAAAGAAAAAGCTAGAAAATCATCCCTATCAAATTCCATTAGTCAAAGAAACTATGGGGAAAAATAAAAAAGGGAAGTTCATCCATCAAAAAAGTCCAACAATGCAAAATAAAGATTCAATATCAACCTACAAGGTATATCAAGACGTTGATCCTAATCAAATCTCCATATCCACCCATCATTTCTCATCATCCCAAGTTTGGAGAGTCAAAGATTCCAAATTGTCGATCGATCCATCTGAATCTCTTTTACCTCAACGCATTTCACCATCCATGATATCCAAATCTCACATTGACCAGGTATTGGTAGCAAATATTTATCATAAGGACTCTAAGGGCACTCTATCGCGATGTGTGCATCAAGGTAAGATTAACTATAGTATCAACAAGGAAGATAAGAATTATCAGGGGTTACATTCAAGCACCTGTATCCTAGCCAAACAACTCCTCCATGTAGGATATCGTTGACATTTCATGATAACAACAACCATATCAGCACCAACAATGTCTACATCAGCACCACCTGGTAGCTCAACATGAGCAAGAAATTGTCACCATAATGAAAACCTAGTAAATAGGCGTCTTGTGTGACATCAGTAAATCAATTAAAAAAAAAAAAATTTAGGAAAATAGTCAAGAAAAAAATAATCCTCTAGTGAAAACCACTATAGTGGCACTTTGGACAAGTACCATGATGAAAACTTGGAAAACAGGTGTCATGTGTAAGAATCAAGCATCTACATGTGCCATTTTAAGTGGAAGCATCTCAACCTATCCATAATAAATCCAATCCATTTTTATCCAAATCTAGCTTATCTTGATTTTGACAAATGTTTGGTATACACTTTACACTTGCTTATGGAAAACATCTTGACATGGGTCACTATCATTGATCCTATCCTACCTAGAATTATCTAAGCCATAAGGCATTGCCCAAAAGGGGCATACTCTATCCAAACATGTTATCCTATCACAGGATAACCCATTACCTACATTGCTAGACACTAGGGGAAAAGTACTTACATCTTGCTTTAGAATAAATCTTGATCTATGTTTTCTATCTCACATTGTGATCTAGGCATTGTACCAACAACAAGGTGTGCCACCAACACACTATTAGGGTAATCTTTGAAATAGTTCATCCCAACAACAAGGTATACCACCAACACACTATTAGGGTAACCTTCAAAATAGTTTGTCCCAAAAACAAGGTATACCACCAATGCACTACCAGGGTAACCTTTAAAATAGTTAATCCCAACAATAAGGTGTACCACCAACGCACTACCAAGGTAACCTTCAAAGATACCAACAACATGGATTATTCCTTTAGAAAAAATTCTAAGATATCAACATTTGTTTGAACCTCAAAACTAGTTTAAGTAAATTTCCCGCAACATATCCTCTAGAAAAAGAAGTGAAATATCAATCCAAGTTTTCAACATCTTATACCCCAGGGAAAAGGGTACAAATCCAAAAAAATCAAAAAGATAAAAAGGAAAAAAAAAGTAAGAAAAATAGTAAAGAGAAATAAAATGTTCTGTAAGTGAAAACCACTTTGTGGTGCTTCTAGAATAGGTACCATAGTGCAAACTTGGAATATAGGCACTATGTTTGAATAAGACTTGCATCATTATCTATCAATACCATCCACATCATCCACTCATTCATTCCATAAATAAAGCATTTTCCAACCATGGCTCGTTATTGATTTAGGAAAGTTATAGTCTTGTCTCAAAATTGGGGGCAACTTCCTAAAGTTGGTCGTGGATTAGATCTTTATGCATCCTATCATGGTCAAAATTGTCAAAAATCAAAAATAGCTAGAAAAAAATAAAATAAAAAACATTTGAAAAACAACAACTATGGATTATTCCTTCACTCAACAAATTCTAAGATATCAACATTTGCTTGAACCTCAAGGCTAGTTCAAGTAGATTTCCCACAACATATCCTCTAGAAATAGAAGTGGAATATCAATCCAAGTTATCAATATTTTTTGAAATCCCAAAAACAAGTTTTATGCTTTGAGTCAACTGGTCAAACTACGTGGTCTCTATGTGTACATCGTAGGAAAGGCTTATCTTTGATTAGACCTCAAGGCCTTAGGTCAGTCCATTTAGGTTTCTATCATGCTTTCTTTCAACTTAGTCAAAAAATACAAAATTCAAAAACATTCACAAACCATAAAATCTAAAAATATTTACAAACCATAAAATTTAAAAAATATCAAAAAAGAAAGAAAAAGATCAAAAACATGTTCACATTGAACCAAACGAACTACGAGCCTTTGCATGTACAACGTAGACAAGGATTATCTTTGATAAGCCCTTGAGACCCTAGGTTAGTCCCATAGAAACAATAAAAAATAGCATCATAAAACTAAAAAAAAATCAAAAAGTCCTATCTCCATCATCACAATCCGTAATAAAATTTTCACCCATAATTAAAAAGTCATCACCTTCACCCTTTGATAAAAAAAACAAACAAATAGAGAAAACATCAAAAGGTATAACTTTCAAGCAAATAAATCACAAATTTTTTATTACAAATAAATGAAAATAAGGCCAAAGTATTAACTACCTATCTTTTTGACAAGTCACCAACAACATCCTGAGATATTCCTTAACAGATCTGTTCCTATGATAGACATGATCAACAACGGATAATAGCCCAATCCAAATAGATATGGCAAGTGATACTGCAACTTTATTTTTATCTTTTTTATAGTCTTATTTTTATGATTTATTTTATTGAATCATTCCCAAGATCTCTTGATGATGTCCATAAGGATTTAGAGAATAAGGAATGGGGGAAATTGAGCATCATTTCAGTTTACTGTTTGTAAGATGCTTTTGTAATACTACCATGGTGAATACTTACTTTATTGAGTGTATGAAATTTGTTTTGAAACAAGTTCGTGTAGTAGGTGCATGTTAGGTATTCTATACCTCTCTATGTAACTGGTCCAAAAAATTTTAACACAACCCAACCATATATTTTTAATAAATTTTCCGTATGTCTGGTATGAGCAATAACATTCTTTGTATGTTGAGTCAAAGTCCACGTAATGGATACAACGTCACCTTGGCTCTTAATACCCTGGTGCATCATTTATGTTTGCTACATCAAAAGGGATTGTTAAAAATGTGAATCCTCCAAGCAAAGCTATAAGATGGGGTTTCTAAGTTTCTAGCCTAGAATAGTGACAACCAACACCACTAGACTATTAACTACACCTAAACAAGAGAAAAAAATGAAAACATGAGAAAATAAGAACATGAAATTAAAATACTCCCTATGCTTGAATCTCGAATCACTTCCCTTGCTCTCCTATTTCTCCTTTTTGCAATCTTTGCTCTCATATTTGTTTCTTCATATGTGCAAATACCTACAAAATAGTACATAGAAAGTTGGAGACAATTAGCTCTTAAGTTGAAAATGGAGGAGGAAAGTTTCTTTTATAGACAACCATTCGAATGGATAGTCCAAATTAATCCTTTAGAATGATTCCAAGATCAATGGATGAGGATGCATGAGAGAGAGGTTATGAAATGGATGGATAGGATCGAGTCTCCAAAAAGATGCCAAGATCAATGGTCCAGAATTGATGCACCAAGAATATGACATTCTTGGAGGAATCATGATAGGATGACGTTGAAGACTATGATGCCTGACGGTTATGACGACAATGAAGGCTATGACAAGAGTTAATGACATGTCATCTTTGACTGGAGGAGGTGCATAAATAATTTATTCGAAAATGGAGAAAATGGAGGAAAGGGACAAGTGGAAAATAAATAATTTATTTAAATAATTTATTTGGAGATAATAAAAGTTGGAGAATTTAATTAAATTAATCAAGTTAATTAAATGGAGAGATAGAAATTGGTCATGGATAAATAATTTGGATTATTTATTCAAAGGAGAAGAATGAATCATAATTAAATAATTTTGAAAATTATTTAATTATAGAAGAATCAAAGGTCAAATAATAATAATTATTATCTAACTATAGATGAAGGAAAAATAATTAAATAAATAATAATTTATTTAATTATTGAAGAAAGGGGTATATTAGCAACACAATTAAAAAAACTTAATTGATTTGGATAGAATAAAAATGAGAAGGTGAATTAATTAAATATTAAAAATTATTTAATTAATAGAGGAATATGATCGAACATAATTGGATAATTAAAATTATTCAATTATTGAAGGACGATGACCAAGAAAAATGACTGTCATAGACTTAGGACATTTTTCAGTGTCTACATTTTTCCTCTCATTGACATAATGTAGTTCATCACGTTGTGTTAAAGAAATTCAGTGAAGAAATTCTCTAGGATGCCCCAGTGACAACAAGGTATAGGTATTACAAGTATGCCCCCTTGAGAAAATTTGACAAATTTTCAAAGATTTTCAAAAATTTGGAAAATTGTCCCGATAAGATAAAAGGATGGACAGAACTTCATTGGTGAAGACAAAATTGATGATCAAGATCAAAGACAAGGTCAAATTCGAGGCCAAGGGTGTCAAAAGGTGAGTCCAGAAGGCGAGGCAGGGCAAAAACCCTAAATTTGGACCTATAAATGGAAATTTGAATTTGAAAAAAGGTCATATTCACATTCCAAATTTAGAAATCTTGAGATCTCAGAGTGAATAGGTAGCGAAAATTTCCCCAATTCTAGAGGCTTCCCACCACGCATATCGAATCCACACACACTGTCTCCGTGAGGGAGCGCTCGCCTCGGTCCATACTACGAACCCATGCTTTAATTTTTTTGTTTCACATGCATTTAGTGTAGGAAATAATTTAGTAGACAGTTGTGTCACACAATGTGTGGTGCATCTATCATTGTGTTTGACACATTCAATAAGCGGTTCGCCATAGTCATCTTGATGTGACACAAATGCATAGGGATAGGGGTAGGAAGCGTTTGCAATGCGATGCATGAAATTATGTGACACAAGTGATTTTATAAGACGCATATGTGATAGGGAATGATGCAAATGACTATGTGAAATGCATATGTTGCACAAAATGACACATTTGTTGGGCTTGTGACACATTTGTAGTTGCCAGCCTATTATAATTTATGTGACACATTTGATAAAAATTGTGATGCAATTGCCTAATTAAGGATTTACCGTAGTCTAGTAAAGTTTGACTTGTTCAATTTAGGTTTGACGTTATTGGGTGCTTGGTGTTTTCAGGTACATCCTCCCCCATTTACACATGAGAGTCCATACCAAATGTGTTCCAACTACGAGACCAACTAGATGACGATGAGAAGGGTGTGCAACTAGATGACGATGAGAAGGGTGTGCTGTTGGAGCTAGGTTTATTTTATGTGACATATATGCCCGCTATTAGGGTAAACAAGGGAATGTTGACAATGCTAGCAAAGTGGTGGAACTCAAAGACAAGAAACTTCCATTTTCCTACAAGGGAGGTGACAGTCACCTTAGAGGATGTGTACAAGATCCTGAGGTCACCCATTCACGGCAAGTGGGTACGATACGAACCCGCTCAAGGGCTTCATGAATTGTATGAGTACTATGAGACTGAGGATGATGTTGAACTTGGGATCAAGGGATATGAGATTCAGTGGGAGGTCTTGGTGGAGACATATGGCCGGTTTGACTATGTTTTGTGTGCGGTGATAGTAGGAGTGATGATTCTAATTGCAAGGGCCATGGATTCCCAGTTGGTTGGGGAGATATGTTGGGGTCGATGATTCGACACATGATAGTCTATGCATGGGGGTCATTTCTTTTGGCTATATTGTATTTCTAGTTGCATGATATTGTCTATAGAGAGGGGTAGAGCTTGAGTTGTGGTGTGACCTTGCTAATAGCTTGGGCATGGGAGCACATAGCAATTTTTCAACCATCGGTGGTTTGGTAGGCAATGGACACAATACCATATGCATATCTATATCAGAGGGCCTTGACTCAGACACACATTGGAGATGTGGGCTACTAGAGGCACAACATTGAAACACTGGTGAGTTTCATTTGGAGACCATACATGACATGCCCATTGTGGATAGATGAGGACGATCACTTACCTTGGTGCAGACAACCTATATATCTTATTGGATGGACTATACAAAGTTAGCACATCATTGAGATGTACCTACCAGAGAGGGTTCACCGATAGTTTGGGGAGAGGTAGGGAGTTCTAGTGGGAAAAGTAGAGTATGGGTGATCATCACGTGAGGTGCATCCTTGGGGCCCACAGATTATAGTCACCATGGCTGAGTAAGAGGTAGATTCCCTACAAGCCCTGGATTGGGAGTGGTAGGGAGGAGATGCAAATGTAAGTACAACCCAAGAGTATGATGATTGGTGGTGGATTCACAAAACCATTCCACTTACAGATCTACAACAGTTGGCGCTAGTAGAGCCAAGAGTCAGGGGTGTGAGAGGTTGATAGGGAGGCAGAGGTGGGAGGGGCAGAGGAGATGGAGGAGGACACCCAGGGAATGGAAGGAAGGAAGAAGGGAGGTGGAAATGGGTGAGGGAGGACAGGGAGAGTGGGTAGGAGAGGAGGCAAATATGGATGAGGCAGAGTAGATTCTCTGTGAGAGGATCATCATGGGAGGGGAGGAGATGCCATAGGAGGTGGGGACTGGAGAGGGGGAGGGGTCAGCAAAGCAGAGGATAGCCACTTTATAGGTTTGGGTGCAAGCCCTTGAGGTATATTAAGGATAGTGGCCACAGAGCGAGATGGCCTTAAGTCTGAGAGGGATGCATTCTAGGTGTAGAGAGACCTGGTAGTGATTAGCCAACAATAGACCGATTAGCAGATGATCAAGTTCATAGCCACATGCAGTGGGTCGGTTGTCAAGGTTTCTTGAGAGTATGCCTGCATGAGCAGGGCTAGCTAGTATTACCGGGATCTCTATGAGATACTAGTACCACTTGAGAGGAGAGAGCCCACATTTTTAGAGATAGACAGTGGTTCACAGGGTAGAGGGAACAACAAGACACATATCCAGTGGTCACAGAGTAGGTCCCAGGGTGAGACTTTGGATGCTAGATGAGCCACTCCCTATGACATGCCTCCTACTATAGAGCACAAGGCTAGAGATGCACCACACAAAGAGGATGCCCTAGGGACAGGTGATTGGGGAAATTTAGGGTAGAGCCCCTTGTTCTTTATGTATTAGACATTGACGTTTTTATGATCGAGCCTACGAGATCCACTTTCATTTGACACATCTTGACATTGTTCTATGACACATTATTTTTTTGAGTGATATATATATATATATATATATATGATTTTTGCAACAGTTGATGATATGCATTATGATGCATTTATGCATTTATGATGACATACTATGTGATGGATTCCTATGCTATGATTATGATGTTTGTTTATGCATTCTATATGATGATGAGATGGTTTTGATATGCTTCATGATTATGTGCCTATGACTATGTGATAAATGTTCATGCTTTTATTATATGCAATGTGGGTGACCTAATGTTTACTGAATGTAGTGTGATATGATGATGATCTATATGATTATGCTATGAGCACAGTGAAATATAATGACGCAATGCATTTATGGTTATGGATGTTTTGATTATGTTATGTGTGAATGATGAATGTAATGGAAATTTCCTAATGCAATTTGAGATGGAATGTATTAATGTAATGCTTGTATGATAATGCAAAGTGTTTGATGGAAAATATGTAATGTGAATGCAAAATGTGACATGTAATGTGATATATGATAATAGGATATGAATATATATGATATGCAATGTGAAGTGTGATATAATATGTGATGTAAAATGCGATGTTATATGAAATGCAAATCAAAAGGGTTGTAATGTAACATGTTATGGAATGTAATACTACGTGATATGGGATGTAATGCTAAAATGTATGATGCAAATGAGACTATCATGATGATGAGAGATGAATGCTATATGGATGGAGTTTGTGTTTTTGTATTTTCTTATGTAAATACATGTAACTTAATATCAAAATGATGTCTATAATGATAGTGCTTTCTATGATGCAATCTAACATGATTATGGATGCAAGACGTTTTTGTGTGTCACAAGACTCTATCAAGATGCAGACGAAAGAAATGTTAGTGTGGAGAAGATCGATGAGATGAATGTTAGCATGGAAAAGACGAAGGAGATGGAGATGGATAGTTGGACTAGGAATGATAAGGGATCCAACTTTCATGCTTACAATTTTATATTTATCATCATTGGGCATCAAAATGTCACAAATGGTCCACAAACACCAGAGTATGACATAAACCAAGGTGTGCAAGGTGACCATTTTGGAGAGACAAGTAGTCAAAAAGACAAGGAATGCCCCAACTCATACTAAGGACCCAATTTTCCCAATCTTTTTTCCAATACAAACCATAGACAACAAATAAAGAAAAGAGGCCATGATCCATCATTTTCCTTCTAAATCCATTGATAGGACATCCTTGAGGATACTAGTAACATGACCCAAAACCATTCAAAAAGATAAGAAAATCCAGATCAACAAAGTGTTTGCCAAGATAGTGTTTTCCAGTGATAAGATTGTTTGATTGATTGATTAGGTGGACCAAGATGACCGAGTTGATTGATAGGTTGACAAGGATTGATAAATTGATTTGATTGACTATGCCTAGTCTCAGGAAGGACACATCCCGATGAAGGAAAGATTGATTGACAAGATTGAAAAGGGTGATTGATTTGATAAAGATTGATTGATGAGGTTGACAAGGTTGATTGATAATGATAATGCATAGTTTTAGGAAGGACTCATCCTGATTAAGGAAAGATTTATTGATAAGCTTGACAAGATTGATAGTGCTAAATATTGATCATTTGTTTAAAAAATATTG
>VDFB02299806.1:0-19457 GCA_007258455.2 Sequoia sempervirens | reverse complement strand
GTAGATGGTTTCCCTCAGATTTGTGATGAGCGACCTATGACTATGACAATTTCCTAAACAAATGTTGAAGGATTCTATCAAAAAACCTCAAAATGCAAGTGTGCAACTATGAATCAAGCCTAAAGTATACAAAAAATAGCCTATGAAATCAAGAAGCCAAGAGCACGAAGTTAAGAAATGCCAAGATCAAGATACCAAGAGATGTCCAAATGAGGCTAAAATTTCCTTTTTATAGAAAAGTCAATTTTAGGTGAATGGCCAACATTGAAAGTTGAGAAATTCCCTAAGATCAATGGTTGAGATTGAATGTGACAACCCACAATTAGGGTTAGGGCAATATTGGGATGAAATTTGAAATGAAGGGCTGAGATTTAAAAAATCAAATCAATGGACAAGGTTGCATGTGACGAGGAGATAAGAATGACATGAAAAAAGAAAAGGCTGAAAAATCAAATAATAATTGAAATTATTTGATTTATGGAGGAAATTTGACATTTTGAATTAAAAATTAATTTAATTCAAAAGTGGGGCCATGTGACAGTAAATAATTAATTTGAATTATTTACTTGGAGAGAAAATAGAAAGTGGGACAATTTTAAGTAAATGACTTTATTTAAAATTAGAAAAAGCCAAGATGGATAAAATTTAAATTAAAGAATGTATTTAATTATAAGAGGACACAAGATATTAATGACCTATTTAAATAAATAAATAAAATTTATTTATTTAAATAATCAGGAGGAAATAATAGACAAAGGATAATTAAATAAATTTATGAATTTATTTAATCATAGAGAGACATTAAAAAACTAGTGACATATTTAAATAAATAAATATAATTTATTTATTTAGAAAGTCACGAGGAATAAATGACATGAATTAGTTAAATAATTAAGAATTATTTAATTAATAGTTGAAATCGAACTATAGGACCTAATTAAGTATTTTAATTATGTTAGGAAGAAATATGGAGAATATAGAACTTGCAGGCCTAGGTCAATTTTATGTGTTTACACCCTTCAAAAGAATCCACCTCAAACACTTTATAAGATGTCAAATACACAACAAACTTTGATGAGATAGACTAACAAAAACCATTAAATCCAAAATAAATGAAAAAGCTTTATGGAAAAGGTTATGAACTAATGAAACAACTTGGATATAGTGGAAAATGATGTGGTGCTAGAGAACACGGTATCCATGTCCCTATAGAGTCTAACACATAGGAAACCACTAATGGTATTAGTTATTTTCCTTCAAAGGAAACAAACAAACCTTCCCTTAATGTCAACACTACTACAAAAGATTCCTCTAAGTCAACTTTGTAGTGCCCCTCTACATTTGGCCCTTCGTCATATTTGAGTAAGTTCATCTGGTTGAATTGAGTTGTCACATTGTGTTCGTTGTTATATTGTTTAATTTGATTTTGAATTTATGTGGTAAATTAAATATTTTGAATGGACTTGTTTAATCAGTTCAATAAAATTAAATTGATTATAACACATTATATGATAATTTAAATTAATTTAGAATTAAAAATAATAATTAAATATAGTATGTTTGTAAAATGGTTCGATGAGGATATTGATTATTAATTATTAAATTAAATTATTAAGTGAATGTCGTTAATTAATTATTAAATTAATTTGCTAAGTTATAATGATTCAGTAACTATATATTATTACTTTTATTAATGATGAATATTTTAATGAAACATAGTGGATAATGTGGTCTAAAATAAAATATTAAATTGGAATATTGAATGGAAATTAAGTGATAATGTTAAATAACAAAAAAGTAATTAAAAAGAATTTGAATCAGGGAAACTTTTCGCATGCAAGTGCATGCATAGTCTCGAACTAAGGATCATAGGGAAACTTGCCGATTTTTGAGTTTTAATGACTAAGCATTTGATTGTTCTTTATTTTTGAAAACAAACAACTTCTTTAATTGAAAATTTTGGGGAGGTTTTTTGAAAATTAATAATTCTACATTGATTTTTGGGCTTAAAAAATAAAAGATTGTTTTGAAAGAATTTGGGGACTTCTTTGTAAAATTGGTTTTTGGGTTGTTGACATAAGTTGTTGTTGCATCGAAGGATAGTTCTCGACATAAAAGCTTCTATTTAGCCAAGAAATTTGTTCCAGGTTTCATTATTCTTTGGGATTTTTATCTTTATGTTTTAAAAGAAAACGAATGCTTGTTGTATGTTATTGCTTGAAAGGTGATTTCCATGTACTGTAATCCCATTTATTTGTTTATTTCATTTGTAATGCATGGAAAATAGATGAATAGAATAAACATTGTATCAAAAGTCTACAAATTTTTCATCGTTGTTACTTAACACGGCCCTGTATTTATTTTTTGTTGCCTGCACCTTGTTGAGGGAGTCGTCCCTTATCGTTTCATCCTTTAAATCTACTTGGCACGACCTAGGCTTGATGTGTTTGCTTCTTTTGTTTGACTGCAAGTTTGATGAAGTTGTCACCCTAGCATTCCTTCATGCATCACTCTTATCCTATTTATTTCCCCTAAATTATGCCACCCCATATCCTATTCTTTCTTGCCTTATCTCATCTCCCCATCTATATTGGGCGCGGCCATATGATGTTGATGAGTTCTTGTATGGAGGCAATGCTAGTTATGGAGAACTGATTTTTTCTATATAGATCGCCTATGACTTGTTGTGGTCGATGTAGTTGGATGAGTGGGTAACCTGAAATCATTTCCCTAAATGATGCATAGATATATATTTTTGATGCTTAGATAATATATTGTATTCGCTTGAAAGTTTCTAAAATCCGTTTCAATAATCATATGTCGTGCTCATCCTGTAATCACTATATTCCATGAGGTGGAGTCACTTTGAGGCATTCTATTTTGTAGTTCATGTGCATTGCCTATGCTTCTGGTCTTTGCATGTGTGTCTCCCGGGGCACTAGAAACTATAGCACTGAAAAATTCCCTTTACATTACATTTTGATGGATTGTTCATACCAAGTTTCTTCTTAAGGAAGCCCATTATTTGATTGGGTCGATCCTTTAGAAGGATTTATACTTTGGCCTTCATACATGCATATCACCACTAGTGGTTGCATTGTTAAATATATTTCATTGTTGTGTATAGAAAATGGTAGTTAATTAGATATTTAGTTTTACATAGATATGTGTAAATATGTATTTATATATATGTATTTATACACAAATGTATATATAGATATGTTGTCGATGTATAATGGAAATATTGCATGGAAATATTGTAATTGATGTATCATTCTCACTATGTGTTAGAAAGCACTATTGTACTTTTGTAATCCCAAACCGATGTAATTTCATATTGTAAATGTGATGTATATGTATAATCTAATTTGATCAATGTAATATATGTATATTCTTGATTATATCATGTGTTCATTTATGGATGTTATCATTGATGCGATATAATGGATGTATGAACTTTGTATTCATATTCTATAACGGTTTTGTAATGTAATCTTGTAGTGTGGTAATCATCGTTATGGGATATGAATTTATATTAAGTAATGTAGTCATGTGTACCCCAAAGCATGTAGTTAGGTATCTTATATTTATGGTTGTATTATTAATAATGTTGTATGCTAATGTACATTACATGATACTTTTACTTTAAAAAAAGTGTTATTATTGTTAGTTTTAGTTGTCCTTTAGGGTTTGTGTGGCGGGGCATTACAACTTGGTATCAGAGCCAGGTTATCAAACACTAGGTACTCTTGGTTAATTAAGCCCATTATGTTAACCTTGTGTTTAGAATCTTGAGTTTAGGTTTTCATCCTTTTGTCGTTCTCGCTTAGAAATTCAGGTTTGTGCCTAGGTGGTGTTGGTTGAATGGTGTAGAAAACTAGTGGAAAGGATAGGACCCTCAATGTAGTGCGCAATGCATTGATATTCTTCCTACTGGGGATGCATTATGGACCTTTGTGTTGTCTCATGTTGTGACTTTTGGTGATGAAAATCTCTGTGTGTGAAGAATGCACATGTTTAAACCTAGGAATTAGTGCTTATGAAATGATAAATGGTGTTCCTTGCTTTTGAACAGGCGTAAAATTATGGTTGTGGATCACTTATGTTATGATATTTTGTGTTGTGTTCTAGATAAAGTGGTATGTTTAGTCATTATATGGGGGAAATTCAATGGAAAATTTGTGATTTAAGTGCTTAAAAATGTTGTGTTTATTCGAAGGTTAGGGTTCAGCTCTAGGCCTAGGAGACCTCAGTGGTCAAAATTAGGTTTAGATGACCCTCAAATTTAATTGTAAGTTTAATGAACCTGATTTGAATGTAGACATGGGAAGGTTGAAGTCTGGAAAGAAGAAGGGTAAGGCAATTAAGACTACTAAAAAGAAAGTTGTTGTCGAAGTGAAACCAACACATGATGACCAACCTGAGATTTCTGACAATGAGAACATAGCACATGCCCTCATTCGAATCAAGATAGAAAGGGGAAAGAAGGTCAAAGAATATAAGAACACTGTTAGAGCTAAGAAACCTTTAGAAATTCACAATTGGTCATTGGGGTGTGGACCCAATGTACCCAATCTAACTAGAGAGGAAAAGGAGTGCATATGTGCACATTCTTCCTCTTCCAAAAGGGTTGTAATAGATTCAGATGAGGACCCAAAGGAGAGTCCTCTATCTTATAATGAATAGCTTGTTTAATAGGGGGAATATCATAAATAAGGATCTATGTAATCTATTATTATAATAAATAAAGTCTTGTACCTTGAGACTTGTTGGTGGTTATTTCCCCATTTTGATTTGGTTGGAGGACAATTTATTTTTCTTTGATGATTATGACACTCATTATTGATGTTTATGTTATGCTAATGCATGGAGTTTGATATTGTGTTTCAATTAAATTGGTAATGTTTATCATAAGTACTTGTACTATGCTTGTTATGCTTTTGATTAGTAATTTCTTTATGATGTGATTATGATGTGGTTAGTATTTGGAGTCTTGGTGAGAGGGATTGGGTGGCATCACTCATTCATGAGTGCTCTGCTACACTGTGACTTCCTCTCACAGTGTGTTTGTTATTGGATATATATATTGCTCAACATCTGTTTTGATGCAGGTTGCAAGTACCATGCATCGACTCCACTTGCACTATTAGGTTTCAGCATTCCTTACAAATCCCAATGGGTATGGTGTGGAAAATAGAGTTGACAAGAAAGACCCCCATGCTAGCTGTCATCCTCGATGAGGATGAGTTCTTAGTTCGTCATCTCATCATTGTGTTTGAAAATGTGATCTAGTTGCAACCCCATTCTTGTTTTGGTATCGTACTATTTTGAGTTGTTTAACTTTAATTGTCTAATTAACATCATTTTATTTGTATGATATAGTTGTTAGTTCATTGTGTTGATGTTGCTTATGATTGCGTACAATTTATTTTACCTTGCGACTTCTAGGAGTAAGTTGATGCTAAGGAGGAGAGGATGTAGTGCCCCTCTGCGTTTGGCCCTCTATCACATTTGAGTAAGTTCATCTAGTTGAATTGAGTTGCCATGTTGTGTTCATTATTATATTTTTTAATTTGATTTTGTATTTGTGGTAAATTAAATATTTTGAATGGCCTTGTTTAATCAATTAAATTAAATTAAATTCATTATAAGGGATTATATGATAATTTAAATTAATTTAGAATTAAAAATAATAATTAAATATAGTATGTTTGTAAAATGGTTCGATGAGGATATTGATTATTAATTATTAAATTAAATTATTAAGTGAATGTCATTAATAAATTATTAAATTAATTCGCTAAGTTATAATGATTCAATAACTATATATTATTACTTTTATTAATGATGAATATTTTAATGAAACATAGTGGATAATGTGGTCTCAAATTAAATATTAAATTGGAATATTAAATGGAAATTAAGTGATAATGTTAAATCATGAAAAAGTAATTAAAAATAATTTGAATCGGAGAAAATTTTCACATGCAAGTGCATGGATAGTCTCAAACTGAGGATCAAGGGCAACTTGCCGATTTTTGAGTTTTAATGACTTAGCATTTGATTTTTCTTTATTTTTGAAAACACAACTTATTTAATTGAAAATTTTGGGGAGGTTTTTAAAAAATTAATAATTCTAAATTGATTTTTGGGCTTAAAAAAAAAGATTGTGCGGAAGAATTTGGGGACTTCTCTACAAAATTTGTTTTGATTGTTCGGGACAGAAGCTTGTTGCATCGAATGATAGTTCTCAGATCAAAGCTCCTATTTAGCCAAGCAATTTGTTCCCCGGTTTCATTATTCTTCCAGATTTTTATCCTCAGATGTTTTAAAGAAAATGAATACCTATTGTATGTTATTGCTTGAAAGGTGATTTCCATGTAATGTAATCCCATCTATTTGTTTATTGGTTCTCACGGTGAGGGCAGGAATACTTCATTGCATTCACCGAATGCATTTAACGCCAAAGATTGACCGATCACGCCACATTTAACATATTACTTTTTTTTTGTATAGTTTGAATTTGGAGAGCTATTTTATATATTGGAAAATTAGCATTTATCTATTTTTCTATTCGTCCGAGTAGCTTTATAAATCATTTTCATTTTACAAATTTGGGAAAATGCAAACGATAAATTGATTAAATAAATTTAAGCAAAGGCATAGTTTAAAAAGTTGGCTAGAAGTACGTAATCCATGAATGCATTAAACGCGCATTAAAAATATCGGGAAGCTGATCGTGATAAATTGATTAATTAAAATTAAGCAAAGGCATAGTTTATCAAATTGGCAGGTAGACATACGTAATGCATGAATATAAATTAAATGCATTGAATGGCATCTGGCTCGAGGTGAAGGCGGTGGAATGGCTTGGAGGCCACGCGTGGCCAAGGGTACTTTGGTCATTTAATATAGAGTTAAGTTACTTGGTATGCATTTCTATTACTTTGCGTGTGTTGTTTTTGTCTTCTGTGAGCGCCTGTTCTGAGGGAGAGTTTTAGCGACTGAGCAGGAGATGTTATAGTTGCAGAGTCCAAACCTAGAAATGAGTTATTTGAGGTGATAATTTGGTATTTTGTAGTTGCGGAGTTGCACGCTGGACAGTGAGAGATGAATTACTTGAGGTCAGAAGAGGTAACTTTTCATATTTTTTGTCTATTTGATACAAGAAATGCAAGTAGGGTTTCATAGTGCTTTAAGGCATTCATATACTTTGATTATAAATTCATATTTTAAACTAGTTTTAGTATTGTTTATTCGAATTTCTTGTTGAAATGCGAAGGTTTCATCTGCGTTTGATAGGAATTATGTAGAAATCCTCTTGTCCATTTTACTTCATGCATGTGAGCCCTGTCAAGTTTGTATATTTTTGATTACTGCAAAGCGGTCCCATAAAGAAGGCTTTCGAACCAAAATTATGTCAACATGTGCGATAATGAGAGCTTTCGACCAATGAGTCGATAGTGTGTTGCTTTGAGCTTTTCCGTTGTCATCAAAGCATAAAGGATAGAGGGGTTCTGTTAAAAGTCATGGTTGTTGTCCTGTAGGCATAAATCCGTATATTAAACTACTTTTAGTATTATCTATTCGAATTTCTTGTTGAAATGCGAAGGTTTCATCTGCGTTTGATAGGTATTATGTAGAAATCCTCTTGTTCATTTTACTTCATGCATGTGAGTCCTGTAGAGTTTGTATTTTTTTGATTGCTGCAAAGTGGTCCCATAAAGAGGGCTTTGGAACCTAAATTATGTCAACGTGTGCGATAATGAGAGCTTTTCAACAATGAGTCGACTGTGTGTTGCTTTGAGCTTTTCCGTTGTCATGAAAGCATAAAGGATAGAGGGATTCTGTTAAAAGTCATCGTTGTTGTCCTCGTAGGCATAAATGCAAATAATGGGAGCATAAAGAATGCAGTAGAAACCTTTTTCCTACCAGCAAGCATAAAAATTCTATTAGATGTCATCATTACTATTTTTGTATCTTGGGGTTATAAAAAACTATGTCAAAAATGTTATAGAATCCAAATTACAATGTTGCCATAGAGCAGTTAAGTAATATTGCTTGATAGAATAGTTGTAGGCTTTATGCAAAAGAGCAATCAAATTCATTGCTAGAAGATTTGTGGTCCAAGAACCTGTGGCAATTAGTTTGTGTAGTTAATCTGATCTACATTTATACTTGTGTCTCTTGAATCTAGAAAAATGCTTGCTAGTGTTTTAATGGTTTTCGCTATTAGTATCCATCGCAGTAGGAGTACTATATATTGCTATTCTTTTAGAAAAACAAACACATGGTTTTTGTTTTCTAATCAAAGCTTTTTACATGGTGCAATGCTTTTGGTTGGAAGAAAAGAGGTCGTGTAGCGGCCCAGCTATGGAAAATTCTTCAAGCAAGTAGTGCAAGGTGAGTTTCTAGAATGAACCTTCTCCTTTGTTTACAATTGCATATAGTAGACAGAGAAAAAGGTTAATTCAAGATTCTCACTATATTGATTGTACTTGTAATCATATTGTTGCTTTTTGTTACAAGGACAATCTTTGCAAATGGGTATTGTGAGTGGCATATGCTATATGGTTCATAAAAATTAAGCAGTTGGGGTTCAAAAGTAGATCTTCGTTGCAGTGGCATGATCTCAGAAATGCAATAATTATCCAATCAATTTTTTGGGTGGCTGATTGCACTTTATAATTTAAACCTGCCTTTTTTAATTTTGAGAGTTTGATTCTGAATCCATATGCATACTTTGATTAAAACTATTGGCTAAAGGTGCATAATTCATTTATGCAAAAACAATGCATTTAATGGCATCTGACTAGAGGCGAGGCTGTTTGGATTGCTAATTAGTCTTTGAATATATAACAATTAAAAGAGATAAATAAGTATAATTATCCTTGGCCACATTTCACATTTTGACCTTTCAATCAAAGTCAATTAACAAAGTAGCAGTTAGACCTACAGAAGGTTCAAGGACTATGCTGGTAGAAAAACATATTTTGGACAGTGGCTAGACAATTTGTTGAAATTGCTTTACAAACTTTGAAGCAAATGCATTTTTCCTTCTGTTTGCTTTCATTGTACATCTTAAATGGAAGTTGGGTTTCACATTGTTGCAATGCATTTGGATACTTTGATTGTAAAATCATAGTTTAGATCATTTTAAGTGTTATCGATTCAAACCTTTCCTTGAAATACCAAGGATTCATCTGAATCTTGGAGGCAACGTACAACTGTCTATAATTATCCTTGGCCACATTTTACATTTGACCTTTCAATCAAAGTCAATTAACAAAGTAGCAGTTAGACCTAAAGAAGGTTGAAGGACTATGCTAATAGAAAACCATATTTTGGACAATGGCTAGACAACCTGTTGAAATTGCTCTACAAACTTTAAAGCAAATGCATTTTCCCTTCTGTTTACTCTCATTGTACATCTTAAATGGAACTTGGGTTTCGCATTGTTGCAATGCATTTGGATACTTTGATTGTAAAATCATAGTTTAGATCATTTTAAGTATTATTGATTCAAATCTTTCCTTGAGATACGAAGGATTCATCTGAGTCTTGTAGGCAATAAACAACTGTCCTATAAAGAGAGCTTTGGAACCAATGAGCTGTCATAAAGGATAGAGGAATATTGTCAAATATTGTGGTTATTGTCCTCATAGGCACACATGCAAAATATGGAAGCATATAGAAAGCAAGTTAACTCTTTAATAATCCCATGAAACATAGTCTTTGTATGCATCCATGCATACAGGTTTGCATGTATATATGTGTGCATGTAATTATGTATATATGAATGCATGTATCTATGTTGCCATGTATGTATGTGTGTATATAACAGATTACTATTGCATTTGCTTTAAATGCTTTTTTGTGGATGGTGCCAGCTAGCCATCCAGTCATATTGTCGTTGTTGTACATATTGCTTTTAAAGATATATGAACTCAATTTCGTGAGTTATATTTCATATTGGTAAATTGGCATTTATCTATTTTTGGAACCCATGGGAGTGGCTTTTTGAATCGTGATTGTTTTAAAATGCTTGTCAAAATGCAAATGCATAGGTTCATTGATGGCTATGTGCTTTCATGCATATATGCATATTTATAGGATTCATTGCTATCATGTAAAGGCCACATAAATATTCATTCCCCAAGCCCATGTAGTCATTTCAATATATGCATATATTAAGGGATCTATTGATACATGGATATGTGCATCCATGGATACATGAACGCATATATAGGTGTAACCATGTGATCATGTATGTATGTGTACGTGTATATATGTGTACATCCATGCATGTATCTATGCATCTGTGCATTGAGGCATGTGTGCAGCTATGTGTCTATGAATACATTTTATCCAGTAATCAATGTTAATTAATAGACTAGCACTCGTACCTAGAGAATGTTCAAGGATTGTGCTCATAGAAAACCATATGCATATCAATATGTTAGAGACCATGTATCTATGCATGGGTGTGTATAGATGCTGATTGTTCTGAATTTTGGTTGCATGTGATTGCATTAAACAATTAAGAATAAGTGCTAGATAATTGAAGTAAAATGACCCCATTCAGTTAGCAGATCAATTTTTCCCAGCCCTTTACATGTTAACTAAGAGTCTTGAAGCTTTTACTGTTCATTGGCAGTCTTTGAAGCTTAAATGTGACAGTATATGTAGCATTTTACCCAATAGCTCTATCATTCATGATGATTTAGGCAAGTTCATATTTCCTCATTCATCCTTGTATTGTCTCATATCTAAATAATTAGGCAACTGCTAATTAGCCTTTAAGTACATAGCAATTCAAAGAAAGAAATGATTGCAATTAGCCTTGTGTACATTTGAACTATTAATCAAAGGCAATTAACAAACTAGCCCTAGAAAACCATGTCCGTGTTAATGTGTTGAATACCATGTATTTGTGCATGGGTGTATATGGATGCTATGAGTTGTGATTTCTACCATTATGTAGCGCTTACTATTACTTGTACAGCCAAGCGATATGCAAGCAGAATTCATAGTTCATAGCAACCAGATACATTCAAGGACAAATGCAAATCAAGGTTGTTGGCATCCTGATAAGAAAGATGATGAGATACATCCAATTAATGTATGTCGCAACATCTTATTGAATAAAGATGATTTGGTTAGGCAGGTTACAGATGAGAATCCTTATTGGTGTGTGGCTAATGCTCTCTTTGATTGAAGACTTGTCAAGAAAATTACATGCCAATACTATTAGAAAACAGGTAGAATTAGATTAATTGATTGACTATGATTGATTGACTATAATTTTGGTTCCAAAGCTCTCTTTATGGGACCACTTTGCAGCAATAAAAAAAAATACAAACTCTACAGGTCTCACATGCATGGAGTAAAATGAACAAGAGGATTTCTACATAGTACCTATCAAACGCAGATGGAACCTTTGCATTTCAACAAGAAATTCAAATAGATAATACTAAAAGTAGTTTAAAATACGAATTTATGCCTATGAGGACAACAACCACAACTTTTAACAGAACCCCTCTATCCTTTATGCTTTGATGACAACGGAAAAGCTCAAAGCAACACACTGTTCACTCATAGTTCAAAAGCTCTCATTATCGCACGTGTTGACATAATTTTGGTTCCAAAGCCCTCTTTATGGGACCACTTTGTAGTAGTCAATAATATAGAGACTTTACAGGGCTCACATGCATGAAGTAAAATGGAGAAGAGGATTTCTACATAATTCCTATCAAACGCAGATGAAACCTTCGCATTTCAACAAGAAACTTGAATAAATAATACTAAAAGTAGTTTAAAATATGAATTTATAATCAAAGTATAACAATGTCTTAAAGCACTATGAAACCCTACTTGCATTTCTGTTTGCATGTCCCTGGTTTAAACATTTAATTATTGGTTCTCGATAATGGAATGAAATGAACTTGGACAAATGGAAATAGAATGACCCCATGGAATTGAAACATCAATGTTTGCATGGCTTTAACATGATAACAGATTTGTGTGCATGAGACTTATTTGAATCTCAAATGTCATAGTGTATGTGGCATATTAGCTAGTTGGCTTAGCATGATAGCTTTCAAACAAGTTAATTCAGCGATCGATCAAGCTAATTGGCTGATGAATTAATTGTGTTCCATGGTTAGTCATTACTAATTATTGGTCATCTTTATCCTCCAAATCAGATAAATCAATGTTGCTTATTCACATTCACAGATACACAATCTTTCTAAACATTTTGCGTGCTTTTAATAGGAAAAGAGCTTTAGAACAGGATATGTACATTCATCTAAGCATCATAAGACGTAGATTTCTGACAGATATAATGGTTTGTAATGCTGTCATGAATATGCATAGCAAATATAGAAGCACAAGCAAAAACATTTAAACTGTTTGACAGAATTCCTCGAACAAATGTTGGCTCTTGGTGTGTAGTGATTGCAAATTATGCAAAGAATTATTTGTCAAAAAAGGCTTTTTGCAAACATTCAAGCAAATCAACTAAATAGCTGATCAAGTTAACTGTGAATCAAGTTACTTGACTAATCAATGAAACTAGTTCATTGATAGATCAAGTTTTCTTGAGTAGTTAATTATAGTTAGTTAAAAAACATGTTTGTACACCAAATCAATTAAACCAATCATGGCCATTCATATGCAAAAAAAGGAATTTCTTGAAAAGGCTTTATAGACAAGGAAGCAAATGCAATTGCTAGGTGTAAACCAAAATTGCAAAATCCTTGCCAACATCTTCCTTTTTGTTTCTTGTGCTACAAATATTCAATAGGCTATAGCTGTCCATATTAATTGTATCCCTTCGTCTATGTTGAAGCCATCTGTTTATTCTATTGCTTTCGCTATTATTTCATGAAAGCGAAAGTGTCATAGTATATGTGGCGTAGCAGCTAATAAGTCCATCTCACATTTTTCTCATGACAATTTAATTTGTCTCATCTATCTCTGAATCATTAATCAAAGTCAATTAACAAACAAGTCAATCTTACACTTGACTCATGCAAATTAGGTCAATTCTATCTTTTACTCATTAATGAAATTAACTAATCAGCTTAACAAGATAGCTTTGAAAAAAGTTAGGTCAGTGATCAATCAAGCTATTTGACTGATAAGTCAATTGAGTTCAATAGTTAATCATAGTAATAGCAAACAAATGCTTGTTAGATGATGTCATTGTTGAAACCCTACTTGCATTTCTGTTTGCATGTGCCTGGTTTAAACATTTAATTATTGGTTCTTGATAATGGAATGAAATGAACTAGGACAAATGGAAATAGAATGGCCCCATGGAATTGGAACATCAATGTTTACATGGCTTTAACATGGTAACAGATTTGCGTGCATGAGACTTATTTGAAACTCAAATGTCATACTGTATGTGGCATATTAGCTAGTTGGCCTAACATGATAGCTTTCAAACAAGTTAATTCAGCGATCAATCAAGCTAATTGGCTGATGAATTAATTGTGCTCCATGGTTAGTCATAGCTAATTATTAGTCATCTTTATCCTCCAAATCAGTTAAATCAATCTTGCTTATTCACATTCACAGATACACAATCTTTCTAAACATTTTACGTGCTTTTAACAGAAAAGGAGCTTTAGAACGGCATATGTACATTCATCTAAGCATCATAAGACGTGCATTTCTGACAGATATAATGGTTTGAAATGTTGTCATGAATATGCATACCAAATATGGAAGCACAAGCAAAAACATTTAAACTGTTTGACAGAATCCCTCGAAGAAATGTTCGCTCTTGGTGTGTAGTGATTGCAAATTATGCAAAGAACTATTTGTCGAAAAGGGATTTTTGCAAACATTCAAGCAAATCAACTAAATAGCTGATCAAGTTAACTGTGAATCAAGTTACTTGACTAATCAATGAAACTAGTTCATTGATAAATCAGTTTTCTTGAATAGTTAATTATAGTTAATTAAAAAACATCTTTGTACACCAAATCAATTAAACCAATCATGGCCATTCATATGCAAAAAAAAGGAATTTCTTGCAAAGGCTTTATAGACAAGGAAGCAAATGCAATTGCTAGGTGTAAACCGAAATTGCAAAAGCTTCGCCAACATCTTCCTTTCTGTTTCTTATGCTACAAATATTCAATAGGCTATAGCTGTCCATATTAATTGTATCCCTTCGTCTATGTTCAAGCCATCTGTTTATTCTATTGCTTTCGCTATTATTTCATGAAAGCTCAAATGTCATAGTATATGTGGTGTAGCAGCTAATAAGTCCATCTCACATTTTTCTCATGACAATTTAATTTGTCTCATCTGTCTCTAAACCATTAATCAAAGTCAATTAACAAACAAGTCAATTTTACACTTAGCTCATGCAAATTAAGCCAATTCTATCTTTTACTCATTAATGAAATTAACTAATCAGCTTACCAAGATAGCTTTGAAACAAGTTAGGTCAGTGATCAATCAAGCTATTTGACTGATGAGTCAATTGAGTTCAATAGTTAATCATAGTAATAGCTAGCAAATCCTTGTTTGATGATGTCATTGTTGAATTTGCTTTTGTGTCCCTCTCTGCACTTCTGCTGCAGCTTGAAGCAATGATGCTTCATGGTTCAAGTATAAAGTGTAATTGGAAACCTTTGTTGACTTACATTCATTGATTTAAATCTGTTTGGAAACCATACTTGCAGTAGTTCTTTACGCTCGATGCAAAACAACAATCTAGTTAAAATGCATAGCAAAAGCCTGTAGAGAACCATGCTCGCACTTGTGCATTTGGAATTCAAGAACCTATGATAAATAGACTGCTAGGTTAATCTGTCTCCAACTGATACTTGTTTCCATTGAATCTAAAAATAAACTAGCTGGTGTATTTCGGTGTTTTGACTATTAGTATCCATTACACTATCACTGTCATCCATTGCAATTATAATTTTGGGAGTTGTTTGTACAAATGTGTTTTCATGCATTGTGAAACCCAATTTGCATTTCTGGGATAAAATGAAGCAAACTAAATAAAAGTAGCAGTTTGTTGCCTTGAGTAACTTGTCTCTTGGTATTCATTCAACGAGCAGAGGAGCTTTTGCTCTGTCACTGTAAACGTCCCCTTTCTATTGATAAAAGCTGTCAGTTTTCTAAACTATGTCTTTGCTTAAATTTATTTGTATATGTCATCTTCTTCCGGACTCTCAGTAAAAAAAGAATCTCCATATTCTACCACCAAAGAAAATGCATTAACGTCAAAGGAGTTTGAAATTGAAGATAACAAACCTAATAGCACTCGCTTGGATAAACTATTTTCTATAGTGACAATTTTATTGGCTCCTAGTGTCAAGGCAATAATACTCATGCATTCGGTTGAAATGCTTTTAACTGGCAGCATTGGGCAATCACATTTTTCCATTTAACATATTACTTATTTTTTTGTATAGTTTGAATTTGGAGAGCTATTTTATATATTGGAAAATTAGCATTTATCTATTTTCCTATTTGTCCGAGTAGCTTTATAAATCATTTTCGTTTAAAAAATTCAGGAAAATGCAAGCGCATAAATTGATTAAATAAATTTAAGCAAAGGCATAGTTTAAAAGTTGGCAGCTAGAGGTACGTAATCCATGAATACAGATTGAATGCATTAAAATATCAGGAAAATGCGAGCGCATAAATTGATTTAATAAATTCAAGCAAAGACATAGTTTACAAAACTGGTGGGTAGATGTATGTAGTGCATGAATACAAATTAAATGCATTGAATGGCATCTGGCTCGAGGTGAAGGCACTGGAATGGCTTAGAGGGCACGTGTGGCCAGGGTACTTTGGTCATTTAATATAGAGTTAAGTCACTTGCTATGCATTTCTATTACTTTGCGTGTGTTGTTTTTTGTGTTTTGTAAGCTCTAGTTCTGAGGAAGAGTTTGTAGCCACTGAGCAGGAGATGTTACAGTTGCAGGGTCCAGACCTAGAAACGAGTTACTTGAGATGATAATTTGTTATTTTCCACAATTCCTTTCCATTAAAGTGCATAATGGAGCTGTGTTTCATAGTGCTTTAGTTCACTATCACTATCACTTTCTGCCTAATGTGTCAGTGCATGTATGTATGTATGCATGTCTCTATGTGCATATGCATTTACCTATGTGCATATCTATGTAGACATTTGTAGATGCATATATGCATGTATGCATGTGACTCTAGATATATCTATGCATATATGTATTTATGCATATATGTATGTGTGTATAGATGCATCTATGTGTTTATGCATGCAATCATATGGATGCATATATGTTTATGTCCATACATGCATTCATCTGTCTTTACATGGATGTATTTGTACATATATATACATATGCATACATATATGTGTGTGCCGATATGTCTTTTCTAGGAAAGAGTTTACAGTGACAGGGCAAAGGTTGTCATGGTTCCAAAAAAGGGCACTTGCAGACAAGCTACTCCAGGCAATAAATAGTTTCTTTCATCAGTTTTCTTTTATTTTAACGTCCATAGGCACATTGGGTTTCACAGTGCTCAGCCTACGCTATTCTTCAGAGACTAGTTCCTTGGACAAGCAATTGTCTTTTGTCCAATGTACAATGTGAGAGCTTAACAATAACTTGGCGCTTATGAGTCCTCTAAAGATTGCATATCTTCAATTACTGCAGAACTGTTCCATAGTGCAAGCTTTAGAGCCACTGTTCTGTTAGCATGTTCCATAATGGGGCCTTACAAACAATATGAGGACAATGTGTTGAGAGGACTTTACAAACTATCAGGCAAATGCAATTTACAGATATAAGCCTAAACTCCACAATTGCTTTCATCTCTCTCGTTGTCATTGAAGCATAAAGCAAAGAGGATTTTTTCGCAACTTCTAATTTTTGTACTTTTACATGATAATTCACCTTATTAATTAATGAATCAAATTATCTTAATTAATTAATTTTCTTTTTCCTTTTGTCATTTCATATCTAATTAATTAGGTAACTGTTGAATAGTATTTATATACATAATAATTAAAACAAAGAAATAATTATAACTATCCTTGTGCACATTTGACCCATCAAACAAAGTCAATTAAAAAATCTGATTCCACTTGTTCACTGATAGTATTGGCATGCAATTTCCTTGAAAAGTCTTGAAAAAGAGAATTACTCACACACCAATAAGGATTCTGATTTGTAATGTTCCTATCCAAATCATCTTCATTGAATAAGATGTTGTGGCATACATTAATTGGATGTATGTCATCATCTTTCTTATCAGGATGCCAACAACCTTGGTTTGTATTTCTCCCTGGGTGTATCTAAATGCAATGAGTTATGAATTGTACTTGCATGTGGCTTCATTGCACAAGTAATAGTAAGTGCTACATAACGGTACAAAATAATCTTATGCATATGGAAATGAAATGACCCCATTTAGTTAGAAAATCAATATTTACGTCGCTTTCACTATTAAGTGATAGTTGGTTTGGCATTAAACAATAGCTAGAAATTGTTTCTACTGGCTAAAGGTGCATAATTCATTTATGCAAAAACAATGCATTTAATTAATGGCATTTGACTAGAGGCGAGGCTATTTGAATTGCTAATTAGTCTTTGAATATATAACAATTAAAAGAGATAAATAAGTATAATTATCCTTGGCCACATTTCACATTTTGACCTTTCAATCAAAGTCAATTAACAAAATAGCAGTTAGACCTATAGAAGCTTCAAGGACTATGCTGGTAGAAAAACATATTTTGGACAATGACTAGACAATTTGTTGAAATTGCTTTACAAACTTTGAAGCAAATGCATTTTCCCTTCTGTTATGGGGGCACCAATAACTCTAGATAGGCTATGGCCACCCAGCCCTATTACACCTAGCCGAGGAGCTCCCATAGTCTCTTTAGGCTCCACGCCATAACCCATCAAATATTAGCTAGGAACCACCTACCCTTCCAACACCATATTATAGAGATAGTCAGCTAGTACACCATATTTCCTCAACCAGCCCTACCCTCCTTACTCCCACAAATATTCACACTTGGAAAAGAAACTCCTACTAATTAAAAAACTGTTATTATCGCACATGTTCACATAATTTTCATTCCAAACCTCTATCTATTAGACCACTTTGCAGTAATAAAAAATATACAAACTTTACAAGGCTCACATGCAACCATGCATCTTGCCCAGAGATACACATATACATGTATCCATGTGTTTTGCAATACATGCATCTATGTACACATGCAACCATGGATATATGTATCTATGGAACTTCATATGCAATCCATGGATATTTCCATACATGTATATTTAAGCATTTATGTATCCAGCTATGCATCTATCTATCTATCTATCCATACAACTATGTTTCTATGTATTCTTCTACGTATAGATGCATCCACGCATATATCTATCTGTGTTTCTATGTGCAAATGTATATAGGCATCTATCCATATATGTGTCAATGTATCTATGAATACATCTATCCATAGATACATGTATCTACACATCTATGGATACCATGATAGATGTCCACATCCATGTATCTATGGATACATGTATCATGTAGCTTGGTTCCAAGTCTTGACGCAGCAACAACATCTCCTGTGACTACACAGATCTATAGAATAACAAAAAATGAAACGCTCAAAGTAATCACAATGCATCTCTAGTCACTAAAATCTATATTACATGGTAAACAAGGAAGAAATTTTGAGTTGATGAAGGTCATGAACATTGAACCAATAGTAGGAAAGTCACCACAACATTTAAGTAAACCTATGGTGCAGACTCTCTTTTCCATTATCAATTTTATTCCCAATTTCATCCATGAAGAACTTTGTCAACCTGTAGATCCTGCTGTTAGCCATAACTTTGATCCATGATTTCCATTTCTTTTATCAATGAACTCCATATCTTTGATCCATGAAGAACTTCTTCAACCTATGCATCCATGAATCCTATATCTTTGAGGATATTCTTCATGGATGAAATTGGGAATACAATTGATAATGGAAAAGAGAGTGTTGAGCATAGGTTTACTTAAATGTTGTGGTGACTATCATACTATTAGTTCAACGTTCATGACATTTATCTACTAAAAAGTTCTTGCTCATTCATCTGAGTCTTGTAGGAAATGTACAACTGTCCTATAAAGAGAGCTTTAGAACCAATGAGCTGTCATAAAGGATAGAGGAATATTGTCAAATATTGTGGTTATTGTCCTCATAGGCACACATACAAAATATGGAAGCATATAGAAACCAAGTTAACTCTTTAATAATCCCATGAAACATAGTATTCGAATAAACAATACTAAAAGTAGTGTAAAATACGAATTTATAATCAAAGTATATGAATGCCTTAAAGCACTATGAAACCCTAGTTGCATTTCTTGTATCAAATAGACAAAAAAAAATGAAAAGTTACCTCTTTTGACCTCAA
>VDFB02299805.1:0-20611 GCA_007258455.2 Sequoia sempervirens | reverse complement strand
ACTCTAACACTAAGCCTAATTGAATGCAAATCCTAACTGCAACCCCAGCCCCAAGATTTATTTTAGAACTCTAACCCTTACCCTAACCCTGATGAAATTTAGCCCTAGTTGAACAAGAAAGACTAAGTAGAACAAGAAAGAGTTGGTGGAGGAAAATAAAGAATTAGAGTATGGGATCAAATGATGAGTAAGTTAAAAGACATATTTTTTCCTTTAATCATTCTATAATTTTATTTGAGAAGTTGTAGAATCTCTATTAGAAGGAGTTGATTGTGCAGAAGAATTTTAGGTAAAAGCACAAAGTTGTGTCACACTTTCAACTAACTAAATAGTTTCAAATGATTTTTTTTTTCCTTAAATAGTTTCAAGTGAAATAATTTTGCTTAAAACCACGTGGCATATATGTGGTGCATATAGTTTTAGGAGAAACCCTTTTGTCAGAAACTAGAAAATAAAATTTTTCCCAACGCAAATTTGAAATGTGATTAAATTTATGTGTAAGGTTTTGAGTGAAAGATAGGGTTACCTATGTGGCATCTTATCCCCTCTTTTGGGGTAAATTCAGAAAAAAATCAACTTCAACTTTGAATTTATCCAACTAGGGGTAATATCATGAAAATCTAAAAATACCCTTTTGTAGAGCTCATAGTCTAAAATATTTTTTTAATATTTTGATTAGGTTTATTATGATTTTTTAAAAATCTACTGTAATTAGGTTTTTATAATCCAACATGAGGTTGATTAGGAATTAAAAAATAAATATTAAAACATATTCATTTTTTTTGAAAAATATATGGTGCACTAGAGGAGATAATCCTCTCCAAAAGGGTATAATTTGTTTTTTCAAAATGATAAAAAATTAAACAAAAGTTGATGTCCCATGAAAACTATGATGTTCTAGTGAAGTTTCAATTAAAAACACTATTACAAAAAAATATTCATCGATTTTTTGTCATGCACTAGATATTGAAGTTAGCTATTTGAAGAAAAAAATAGGAAAACAAAATTATTTGCTCTTTTTTTTTGTGACGTCCCATTGACCTTAATTTTTTCTAAAATTTTCAACAATTCAAATTCTACGCTTAAATTTATAAAAAAATATATCAAACCAATTTTTAATTTAAAAAATTTGTAAGTATTAACTACATCAAGAGTTCTATATTCATTAGTTCACATAATTTTAAAATTCAAAATATAAAGACCACTTTTATGGTGTTGAAGTTGAATATTTTTACTTGTATTGGCCATTTCCTTTATAAAAGTGTGACATAGGTTTGTACTTTTACTCTTGTACAAATTGGCAATCCAAACTAGTTATTTTAAAAATAATAAAGAAAAAGATGCAAGATATTGTGAACAAGAAGACTTAAAGAATAAAAATAATACTTAAACACAAGAACCTAAGCCTTTACCTTGCATCCAAATACACCTATGTTTGAGCCAAAGAGATATTTACACCCAAGTTGAAAGACCTTGCAAGAGACCTTTTCATACCTCTAGTTGCACACCAAAGGTGTATATACGCTCAATATTTGTATGGTTTATTGAAGCTATATTGGTTGCTCACTCAAGAAACATAACTTTGCATTCAAGGATTATTTTTAAAATAGCCCATAAGAGGTGTTATTTATAGTTTTTAGAGATAGTTGATCAAATGGATAAGATTAGATTGGAAGATAAAGGGTTGGGGTTGGTTGAGAGGATTGGAGAGAAGAGGATCCTCCAAGTAGCACCTTGTGATTGGTGCACTTGAAGAGGGAAAGGAAATTAAAGGGATTTGGATGGTCATGGTTGTCTTGGAAAGAGAGCAAGGGTGAGAATAAAAAAACAACTTTTTGGAAGTCCAAAAAGTCCTTTTTTAGAGACATGTGAATGATGAATATTTTCTTGAAGAAATGAATGAAAAGGATTTAATGAGGAGGATTTTGGAGAAGTGGGATGGATGTGACAAATACATGCAAAAATCCCTCCTTTGGACACATGCACATTTCGAAGAAACAAACAAGATTAATTAAATTAATCATGCTTTGACTTGTGCAAATGATTAATTAGATTAAGTAATTGATTTTAGTCTCATAATGATGTGAGAGGAAAAATATGAAATTAAATTAATAGGATTCATTTTTTTGGGAATGCATATGATGGGCTTAAAAAAATAAAATTTAGATTTATTTATTTAAGGTTGGACTTCAAAAATGGAATTGGTTATTGAATAAATAGTCTTGCTTTATTCAATTAATGTTGGAGAATGATTAGATGGGTTAAATAAATAATTAAAATGATTTAATTAATGTTAGGAGATAAATCAAGAATTAATTAAATATGTGGATTTTATTTAATAAATTTAGGTGTTTGATGTGAATTAGATTGATGATAGGAGAATTGTTAAGAAGCAATTTTAGGTGTCTATATATATTAATGAGTTGTGTTCATAGTAATTAAAGATGAAATTAACCCGGTTGATATTAGATCGGTGGAGGAGGCATAACATGTATTAAAATTTGAAGATAAGTTGAATAGAAAATAACAATAAAGTCATGCTAAAGGTAGAGGTTGTGGCAAGTAATTAGTTGGATGTGGAGAAAGATTGAAAAGAAGGAGAATTAAGGTGAAAGTAGTTCATAGAGTGGATGAGTTTAGTCTTCAAGAGGAAGAGGATTTGGATCATGAGGATGTGGTCAAGGGTTCAATGACACTTGCTACAACTATGGAGCACATGATCATCAAGCATATGAATGTCCAAAAGTTACTAAGGAAAATAAAGGGACTGACAATAGAGCTAATGTTGCTCAATTTTATGAAATAAAAGATATATAGTGGAAATAACATAAGTTCATAGCATTCTTACATATGAATGCAGCTACCTCGGCAGGACAGAGGCTAGCACCTAATTTACATAGCTTTTGATCTTGGAGTTTTGCACAAGGTGAGAGCATACACCTACCACCGAAAAAAAAAAGTGATTAATTAATCCCCCCTTAGTTATTTTATGTGAAAACAGACACTTAAAAAGGAAATTAAAGAAAACCCTACAAAACCACCATTAGTAGTTTAAGTCTCTAGTCTTTGACAAATGAGTGTCAAATTTTCATTTGAAGTCTTTGACATGCAAACCTACAAAAAGCCAAGTCAACAAATATAAGCCACAAAATCAAAACTAGACTAAAACGGAAAATAACATCAATCAACTAACAAAAAGAAATCAACAAACAAAATTAATATAACTAATCAAAATCAACCTATATTAATTAATCTAAATTAATCTAAATCAAAACTAAAATAATCTAAATTTACAAAAATAATTAAATAACATTAATTTAACAAACAAAATTTGATCTAAACCTAAAAAAATTAATCAACTTATATTAATTAATCTAAATTAAAACTAAAACAAAAATCAACTTATATTGACCAATTTACAATCTTTGGACAAGCTATATCCATTTGAATCCACTCTCTTGTTTCCCTTGTTGGAAAGGAGGAGCATGATTTTCAACATCACTCACTAGGGATTACAAATCTGAAAGAGATGCTTGGCAAGCTTACAAAGCAAGGGAGGATACGTGATAACAACAAAGGCCTAGGGATTCAAATCATTTTTTTGAAATTGTCTCTCACCTGATGACTAAATCGGCACTCAAATTGTTATTAAAAACCCAAAAAATTTGTGTTCATGAGAATAGCCACGAAAGAAGACAATGAAAATGATAGAGAAGAAAATGTGCAAACGGAAGAGAATTAAAATCTAAAACAACAAAAGGCGGCTGAATTGTTTGCATGCATTCTTCAACCCTCTATTGGTGGACTTGATCCCTCATACATGGGGATGCGTCGATTGCTGATTTACACAAAAGGAACATGAAAGACTTTTGGTAAGAAAATATGTAAATAGAGGATAGGAAAATAAAACCATGACTTCCCTTCATCTGCAAACAAATTCCAACAAATGCAGTCATTTGAATGCTCATAATCCGCACACTAAGCTTGAAAATGGCGCAACACGGGCATAACTCTTGATGCCGAAAGAGATTTTCCAGGCTTACCAAGTACAAGAAACAATTATCGTGCGATCAGACCAAGACAAATGTGAAACATTCATATACTATTTTGATTAGTCACACTATGCCATTTATATTAGGATTGGACTTGAAACGCCTTTATATGTGTGTACAAAAAGAAAATGCAACTATGATAATTAAATGCAGCAATGAAAATGATGATTTTTTCTTGTTGGAACAAGGCTCCCAGATTCAACTATATGAGATTTAGTGATGGTTGAACCCATACTCTCAAGAAAACAAAAAGGTGCAACGAGTAAAGGAAGAGGGAAAGGTTAGACATAGATATGGTGGATCTACAAAGTCGATGGGTCACTTCCAGAAGTAATTCATGTGAATGCAGAGGTTCGCAAGAACTAGAAAAGCTTGTATATATTGTGTAGCCTCTACTCTTTTAAACTGACTTTGAACAGACCTTTACTCAAAAATTGGAAAAATTGGCCTCATGCAAATATACTCAAGTCTATGAGCTCAAGCATATGATCATTAAGCACACAACAGTTGGAAATGGTTGTAGAGATTTTACAGAGGTCGTCCCACATAGACATGCAAATTAATAGAATAGTTTCCTAATATGACAATCGATTCCAGGAAAAGATATGGTATTTTTAAGTTGCATGTAAATAAAGCCACATGAAAAGATATGAAGTTGTCAGAAATTAGAAAAGAAACAACATTCTAAAGCCGTCTAAGAAACAATATGAGGAATTACAAAGAAACCTACACCACCACTAAGGAGTTAGCCAGAATGTGAGATATCGCCAGGAATAATATTTTAAAACATTTTAGCAAACTCCACAAAAAAATGACACCAAAAACTTCCTCTGCAAGATTATTCAATGGAAATCTTATTTTCGCTAAAAATAGACTCCATGTCTAAACCATATTAGACAATCATTTGATGCAATATTTTGAACATTTTTAAACACATATTGAACATATATATATATATACATCGATGCAATATTCACGTCAGGTTCACCATTCGATCGATGCTAAAAATGAGAAAATTGATAAATCTATAAACCAAAATCAAATTTTCAGCATCACATCAATGAAGTTTTTCCTAAATGAAAGCAAATGAAAAAACGTAATACTAAACTAAAAAAAACCAAAACAAGAGCATTCAAAGGAAAAATAACTCCATTTTCCTATCATCAAGATCTTGGATTACACATTTGGTGCTCTCATATTTTTATAAGCACAAATGCATCAAGAAGCTATGATGAATGGATGTAGAGTTTTTTTATTGAAATCGAATATGTATATTGAATGGTGAGAAGAGAGAGGGATTTTATAGATGTCCTCAGAGGATAAATCTAAGTTATGGGATAAATGTGGGATTAAAAGAGCGAAATGGAGAAATGGATATTTATCTCATATTGCTTGATTCAGTGTAATTGACGGGAATGAGAGAAATAAATGGGAGAGTTTATGATATGATGGAGGTTTAGGAATTTAGAATTGAAATGGATTTGCAAATTAGATGAGTTATTTAATTAAATGGATTTATATATGAAAATGCAAATGATTTAATGAAATATGTGATGGATAAAGATTTATGTAAATTTAATGTATGAATATTTTAATGATTATGTGAATAGAGTTGTATGAAATGGATAATTGATTATGCAAATGGATAAATGTTTATAATATTTTAATGATTTAAGTGAATTAATGAATAAATAGAGAAAAGTATTAAATGAATTAATTAAATAGATAATAATATCAATTTAATTAATAGAAGAATAATAGGATGATTGTGAGGATAAATTTTAAGTGTCTACACATGATAGTTTCAATAGGTTTTGTCAATTGTGTGTATTTGTATTTTGGGTAGTTATTCCTATTGGTGGTTTGTTTGGGTTGAGTTTCAGTGATATTGACATGATTATTCTATGACGAAGATGATGTTTGTTGTATAGTTTGTGTGATGGTCGGTTGGTTGGTGTTTGGCCTAAGAGCAGTTATGATCACTTTAGCATCCACAACGCCATCATTCATCACGTTCTTGTTCTTAGCCCAGACGCGGGGCTTGTCATTTGAACTAGTTGATGGGTCGTTGTCTTTATACGCTTGCATGTTTCACTATGAGATTAGGGCTCTCTCGATGTTGAGGTCCCTAGGGGAAAGATCATCATAAGTGGTGATACATTGCATCTTTAAGTGGAAGGATAGATCTAGATTGACATTTGCTATGATAATCCCCACTTGTTCATTTTTTATGGGCCACTTGCTCTTATTAGCTATTTGTCTCCATCTTTGCAATAAGTTGGTGAAGGATTCTCCTTTGTTTTGCTTGAGTGTATATAACTCTTCTAAGCTAATATCCCTGTCGAGATTAAAGGAGAAGTGGTCTATGAACCTATTAATGATTTCTTGGAACGTTTTGATGCTTGGAGGCAATTGTGAAAACCAATCGATGGTTGGGCCTGTCAAACTTCATGGAAAGAGGTGCATCAAGTAGGAATAATTATAGGCAACCTCCATACACATGACATTGAATTATTTGACGTGATCCACATGATTTCCCATCCCTTTGTATTTATCAAATTTATGGACCTCAAAACTAAGAGGGAAAGGTACCATTGCAGTGTTTCTATCGAATGGGTATCATGGACACAAGTTTTGTTGTGTATTGGGCTTCTTCATGTCCATTTGAATGTCTTGCATTTGTTGCAATAATTCTTTGAGTTACGATGCCATATCATCTTCCGGGTTTGGTGGAGAAACATAGGTTGAGTATTGTGGGATGCTGGATGAATTGTAAGTGGGATTTTGATATGATGAGGTGTTGTATGGCGTGTAGGGTGGTGTTTGATATTGTGAAGGTGGTGGTGGGGGAGGCGCATATGCTCCTAACGTATTTTGATTGGCGATATTTTGTTGGGGGTTGTAGTATAAACCCTATTGTTGTTGTACAAGCACTTGTTGTTGTTGGGCATATTGTTTGGAAATCAATGCTTAATGTTGGGCTTGTTGTTGTTGTTGGGCCACCAGGGCCTGTTGTTGTTGTTGGGCCACTAGGGCTTGTTGTTGTTGTTGGGCCATTAGGGCTTGTTGTTGTTGTTGGGCCACTAGGGCCTGTTGTTGGGCTTGTTTTTGTTGTAAGGCTTGTTGGTAAACCTGTTGTGCTTGTTGTAAAGCCAGAGCCTATAATTGCAATGTAGGATCATTTTGTTGTTGGGACATTTGCGATGGGTTTTGGGTGTTTATGGTTTGAGTGGGTTGTGGGTTGATGATGAGAGGTTGGGGGTTTCCTTGGTTTAACATTCCTTGTAGAACGGTGGATTAGGATGGAGGAATGTAAGTTTGAGGTCCCATTTGATTTTGCATGATGTGGGGGACCAATGGAAAGGATGATGATGGTGCCATTTGGTATTGTGATGACAATGGCACATTAGGACCTTGAATCACTTGATTGAAGAGGTTCCCTTGACCGATGTGTATAGGGTTCTCTTATTGTATTTGAGGGGGGACTAAGGTATTACCTTGGTTGATGGGGTTCATGATCAAGGTGTTGTTTGGATTGGGATTGATTATGGATGGGTACTTGTGGTGATGGATGAAGATGGTTGTGCTCAAAATGTTGAGGTTGTCGTGGTATCATGAAATATAAGGGGTTTGTGTGGGTGTAGAGGGTGTTCTAGAATGGTGGTGGAAGATTGAGGTGGGTCACCAAATTTTGGTGTCCACGTGGTATTTTTGGGAAGGTTGGTGTTTTGGGTACCCAAAAATGTGTTGCTTCCTAAAGGAAGGGTGTGAAAAAAGTCCTCAACAAGACTAGTTGCAAGACTAGGAGTTTGTGTTTGACTTGGCACAAAGCATGGAGTTGGTTGATTTCTAGATTGGATTAATCCTTGTGTCAAGTTTTGCACAAGAAAGGTTGGAGCCACATTTTCTAAGGTTTGATGAGTCTGTTTGTACTCAATGATTTCTTCCTTAGTGAGCTCAAGCGGGTTGTTTGTAACATCTTCTACCTCATATGGTCCCGATGGATTTTAGGGTTGTTGTGAGGGGGTAGAATGGCTCCTTGGATTGAATTCTTGTGGGTTTGGATCACTTGTAGTGGATGTAGTTTTGGCTTGTTCCATATTTCTCTTGTATTGTGATATTGTAACATAAATTATGGGTCACCTATGGGAGAGTTATGTTGAATTTGTAAAAGTTTAAACTCTCTAGTTGACTCAAATTTTGGCAAGAGGGACACTCTAAGTAGTTTTGGACCAATGGTGGAAGTGGATGATGAAAAGGGTGAATGATATGGGTGATGATATTTTTAAAAATCTTGGACAACACTTTTAGACAAAGAGATT
Source organism: Sequoia sempervirens (assembly GCA_007258455.2). Taxonomy (NCBI): domain Eukaryota; kingdom Viridiplantae; phylum Streptophyta; class Pinopsida; order Cupressales; family Cupressaceae; genus Sequoia; species Sequoia sempervirens. Next base: position 12,237 of record VDFB02299805.1, on the reverse strand, counting down.
TGATGTTTTGATGAAAGGTGTTTAATGAACTTGTAAATATTAAAGGTAGGCTTGTGACCTTTAAGATAAAATTGTCCACAAAATGTGATATCCAACTCAACTAAGTGAATGGAAAAGGATCCATTTCACACACAACATAGCTATGTTAGCGGATTGAGTTGATGATTTGTCTAAGTCTAAAAAATGTTGGTGTGTCCAAAAGTTTGTAAAGTTTAGTGAAGTGAAATGTGAAATATGATAAAGGGTGGATGAAATGTTTTGACCCAATAATGTTAACCTAGAGTGAACCTTTGTTTGCAAGACCAAGGTAGTGAAATTTTTACCTATGAGTAACTCAAACCCAAAAAGATCAATGCTTTTAAATGCTAGGTTCAAATTGGATATGCAAGTTGGTTAATTCCTCAAAAGGTGAGTATAAAAATTTCTTATCAAGATGTCAGTTGTGGTAAGTCTTCAAAATGTGCCTCTTATAGACTTTGAACTATGATGCATATTTTTGAAGAGGCAGAATGTGGATCTTCATTTAGGCCATAGTTTCCCTAAGTTGACTCTGAAAAGTATGAATTAAGATATGAGTTCAAATATTTAGAAGCATCTAGGGATAAAATCCTTAGGGACAATCATTAATATTGGAATCTTTCAAAGGTATTCACACATTTCAAAGGATTTTGAATTTTGATGATTGTTCAATGTTTGTTTCAATGTTTTGGAACCAAGCAATGTGTTAAACTGACTTACAAGAAATAACATTCTGAGATCAAATGGTATGTTTTTCTTAGTATGCTTGCCTCATGCTCTTCATAGTAGAAGAGACAATTTTACATGTAATTGAGGAAAGAGTGTAGAGGTATGTTAAGAATGAATTCTTAACCTCTATACTTTAACCAAAATCAAACATGGCAAGTAACTTCTTGGAAATAAATTCCAATGCACTACTTTGATAAACTCTTTGGATGGACAAGTTGGCCACTACAAACAAGGTTCTTAATGATAGAATTTTTGGGGTAACCTAGTGTCTACACATGTGGAAATTCACTCAATTAAGAGGCCTCCCAGCTCTTAGAAAGATCTAAGGGTTTTTATGTATCTCACAGATACTAAGGGAAACTTTCATCGATGTAGAACATCCACACCGGGTGGTTAATGACTTTCGTCACACCAATTATTTATAGTAGATCAAAATGAAATTATTGCTTGGGTTGTTCCCTCTCATAAATTGGGAGGTGGTCCCTCTATTGTTAAAACATGGTGCAAAACTCAAGATGTACTTTGAGTAAGCAAAAAGAAAAAGTACACAAGAGTGTTTATCTTCACCCAAGATCGCACGAAGCACAAGGAGAGTGGATACACACTACAAGTATAATCAAGTGAAGTAATTACCCATTCATTTTAACCTTGAGAAGCACAATGAGTTCATTTTAAGCACCAAATGGAAGTGTTTGATTGTCTTGTTCAATTTTAAACCGATATTTTCCAAATAAGGGTATGTGCGTCCAATTTTAACCATTTTTTTTTAAAGTTAATTTTAAACCCAATGGAAGTTTAGTTGGTACTAAAACATAAAGTAAAGAAGCATAGAATAGGTTATAATTTCCCCACAAGTGTAAAAACACTTGTTACAATGTATGGTTAAATGATAGCATGCTCCTTCACTTCAAGTTTTATTGTTCAAATCTCCAAAACTAGTTAGCCTCAAAAACAAAAACCATATGTTAGTGACACGTTAGAGATCATATGAAATAAATTTTTTAAAGCACATGTCAAAATTGAGTCTTTGTTTTGTTTACCAATAAAGCGTCACTAAAATCAATTGTGTCGCTAAATTTATCAAATGTGTCATTGTATAGCGACACATATTAGGTGTGTTGCTCTAGTGAAGATCATGTGCATTGCTCTGCAATAAAACAATGTCATCAATTGCATCACTATAATGGAAACAATGATGCAAATAAAAATCACTTTAGTGTTGCTATTTAAAATATGTGGTGACGAAATTAAATCATGCGTCATTGAATTAATTGTGGCACAGTATTCAAACCAAAGTGCGTTGTTGCATATACAAACACAAGAAAATGAGAATCAAAAGAGAAATTCATCAGATTTGATCAGTATAGCCCTCCTTTTAGTGCCAAAATGTGACCAATGTCATAGTGTGAACTAAACACGATAGATCCAAATGAATTTAAACCCTATTTAATCCCATAAGCATTGATCCCAATAAGATATTCAAAATTACGAAGAACCAGAAAACGTAATAGAAACCTATTCTAGGACATCGAATCTTATCCTATTGGGGGAGTGGTGTCGCATTGATGTGGAACAGTAAACCTTTCCCAATCCCTTGGATAATGTCAACTTTTTTCAATCAATTTAATTGAAGAAAACTGATGAAACCGATGAGATATGAACAAAACATGATATAAAACTAGTTTAGCTTGATGAGATGATTGTTAAATGCTTGAATGCTTGAAAGCTTGATAAAATGAATGCAATCTATGCTAGATGTAAATAAGGTTCAAATATGCAAGGCATAACTATGAATTTATGCTAAAATGTATGCAAACTAAGCTAATATGGAAGCCATTAATGGATGCTTAAGCTAAATGGATTAAGCTTTAATCTAAAATGCTATCAAATATGAAACATGCAAATGAGTATGAGTTTCAACAACACAAGTTTTCTATCAAAATATGGATCCCTTTCTCTCCAAATAGTGATGCATTTATAGGAAAGCAAATGAAAAATAAAGGGCCCAGATCAATTTGGTCAATCAATGGTAAAGATGAAAAAGGATGGTGAAACATTGATCGAAGATTCTCATTAATGGATGAGAATCAAAGATCACATGGATCAAGAAAAGATTAAGGGATAAGAATGATTCAAACAAACACACTTTGTAACAAATTTGAAAGTTTGTTACAAAGTTTTTTGAAAGAAATCATTCCAGTTTTGGAGCCAAATAGGAGAATATTCCTTTCCCTATGCAAGTGGATGGAGGGAAATTAGAAATTTAGTTAATTAAAACTAAATTTGAATGTGCAAGATGAGGAATAATATGATATTCATTAAATAATTGATTTAATGAAAAGGAGGATGCAATATGATATTTAATTAAATAGCTTAGGGTTATTTAATTAAATAAGAGGATTTTAGGGTTTGAATTAAATAATTTTTATTATTTAATTAAATAGGGTGAAATGTTAGCGTGAGAGGGGGTGAATTAACCCAATTAGGTCAATTAGATTAATAGGTGAAAATGAGACACTTGATTAAATAACTAGGTTATTTTAATCAATCAAGCGAAAAGAGGATGGATTTTAGGATGAAACGATGTTAATATATTGGATTCAAGTGTGTATATCATTCAGGACATTTTTAAGTGTCTACAAAATGTACCTATAGAAAAACTTTGAATATTATGTGTTTCAACAATATGAACTTCTCTTAAGGTCCAAAAGAAACATGAACCTCTTCTCATTATTGTTTCCATTAATTACAAAATAATCAAATGTACTCTTATTGATAATGGTTTGTGTCTCAACATGTGTGTTTTAGGTATGTTGAACCATTTAATATATAAATGTCTTGTATTTCTCTTATATTTGTAAATTTGATAATGTAGGAAGGAAAGCTCTTGGAATGATATTGTTTCCTATTGAGTTAGACCTTATTACATTGCCCACTATGGTATATGTGATAACAAAGCTTTATCATATAATATTCTCCTTTGCAGACCATGGATTCACATCATGTGTACAATTCTATCTAGTATGCACCAGTCTATTAAATTCATTCATAATGGTGAAGCATAAAAAATCAAGGGTGATATTACCCCTTTCAATATTGTCAACAAGATTAAATGGGTTATGTGAATCTTTCTTATTCTCTTTGTAATTATATACCACATTCTTAAACACCATCATCACCCTCTATTGATGATCTTGTGCCTTCTTCTTTAAATACATGTCTTGATACAATTGTGGCTCCTTAGATTTCATAGCCTATTACCCTAATGAATATAAAATTGACCTTTCTAAATTTAATATTCCTACATTTAATAAGGATCCACATTCTCATGCTAGAATTGATCCTTCTTCTAGAAATTTTATTACTCCTCCGACATGTTCATATACCTCTCATTTAACCAAGACTAGTGATGTTGTTTCTCCTCTTTTTAATTTACAAACATGTTATGAGCCTATATTCAAAATTATTTCTAAACACAAAGACAATGAAAATGGTTTTGGGTGCATGGAACAAGGAATTAAGGTCCTTATAGAACTTACACTACATTGTTCTAGAATGGATTCAGGTTACTAGCCTTCTCTATCTACATCCACTCCTCGATTATATGATGTCCCTATGATTTCTTCTTTTCGAAACTTTCACCATTCTCCGCATTAGAAAGGGTTGCTTCCCACTCCATCTATTTATTCTAAACACATTCAAAATATTCAATCTTCTTTTCCATCTAAACAAGAGTCTATCACATTTAAAATTTTATTGTTTCAAAAATACATATAGTTGAGGCTCTATATTTGAATTCAATTTTCTTTAGTTTCTTTTTTGTAATCAAGACAAAAATCTAATTGTTTCATTGTAGGAAGTGATGTCTATGTCTTTTAAAGCTTAGTGATACTTCAAAGGTAAGTATTTCAATAATATAAGAGAGAGATAGAGTCTCTTTTTGGGTTTAATATCTACTAGTATATTTTGTCTCAATTTGATGAAACACATGAAAAAAGATAGGCAATCTCTCTAGGATCAATTAAAATTTGGGACTATTAATTGATCAATTTTTAATCATCTTTGGTTGTTCAAAAACATTGCTCTAACTACTCTTCAATTTTATTCCATTGAGAGATGGATTTTGAGTGTAAGTTTATGAAATTTCTATAGGCTTTACCCTTGAGGGTTTGACAAAATAATCCAAGAGAGGATTTTTCTTTAAAAAAATTAATGGCATCAAAAATTAACTTTAATAAATCTAAGTTATCATTCAATGACTCTCTGACCTCACCCAAGAATTTAGGAACTTCTTGTCATTGTAAAGAATGAAACTTAATGAGATTTTTCCCTACATCAATAGTATTGTCTCTCATCCAAGGATTTTGATTATCCTCTCCAACAAAATAGTTATCTTCATTTATAAAATTCATATCATTTCTATCACCTTACTAAAATATGAAGAGATTAGCCAACTAGGAAGAATCCACATTCAATAAATATTCCAACTATTTATTTTTGTTTAAAGGATATAGAATCCTACGTTTGATTAAGTGTTTCTATTTTAAGGATTTTATCTATCCTCTTCATTTTTTTGTTTTTATTGACAATGTATTGTTGGGTTTGAACGTGTGATTGATTACATGCAACATTTTCAAAGGATTTTGTTTTCTTCTTCTTCTTCTAGGATGTCGATTGTTACAAAAAAAAATCTAAAGAGTTTCCCTTTCAAACTAGAAAAATTCCCTAGGGCATGAAGCAAGATTATATTGCTCTAACTGAAGAGTGATATTGGGTTGATGAACTAGTGTAACACCATTTCTAGATATACTCGTTGAAAATGAATCAGGTGCAACTAGGTGAAAAAAGTTAAATAAATACCCAATGGAGTCACTAAAAAATGTCCTAATCGATATCATACATTTAAAACAAATTTACTAACATCATTTCCTCTTTAACCCATCCTCTTTTCATTTAATTAATTTAATTAGCCTAGCTAATTAATTAATTGCATCATTTTCATCTGTTTTCCTAATTAATTTAATCAAGTTAATTTATCTCTTTTCATGCTAACACTTCATCTAATTAAATTAAATAAATCAAAATATTTAATTTAATCTCCTAAGTCATCTTATTTAATTAAATAACCTTGAGTTATTTAATTAAATACCACTTCCATCTCTCCCTCATTTATTAAATCATTTAATTTAATAAATATCTCTTTAATTCTTCTAACCCCCTAATTTCATAAACTAAATCTTGTTTAATTAGCAATTAAATTAATTTTCCTCTAAGTAAAGGGAATATTCCCATAGAATATTCCTTATCCTCTTTTTTGCACAATTAAAACTTTGTTTTAATTTGTAAATTGCCTTTTTCCTCACCCAAAAGGAATATTCCAATGAATATTCTCTATCCTCCAATCAACTCACTTGGCTTCTTGAACAAGCTAAACCTTTAACCTTTTGAGCAAGTTACCTTTGACCTATGTGAGCAGGTCAAAAGTGTGTTTGTTTGAAGCAAGTATGAGCCCTTGATTAAATCTCATCATGCATTCTCATCCATTGATGAGAATCCATGATCCATGCCTCTCATCCCCTTCATCTTGAACCGTTGATTAAGCTTTTTGATCTCAACCATTCATTCCTCATTTGCTCTCCTATAAATAGATCACTATTTGGAGACAAATGGATCCATCTTTCAATTGCAAACTTATGCTGTTGAATTCAATTGCATCCATACTCTCAATTTACTCACTTGTTAGCTTATTTTAGTTAGTTTTTATTGCATAATAGCTTAGAGCATCCATTAATGGCTTCCATGCATCCATCTTAGTTTGTATATGAATTCGGGTTTTCATCTTTTAGCATAGTTTTAGCTTAGATTAGCTTAGCAATAGCATAATTAGCATTTTTAGCATAAAATCATGGTAACATAGCTTGCATCATGTTCATTTTTAGCATAAACTAGGTTTACATACATCAATCACAATGGTTTCATCAATTCTCTTCCATAGAATCAACTGAAATAGGCTCACTAATCACGGGATTGGGAAAGGGTTGTTTCACATCAACACGACACCAATTCCACAACGGGATAAGTTTCAGATGGATTAGAGTAGATGTTTTAAAAGATTTCATAATTTATTATGTTAGGTTTTGATACATGTTTAGTTTCAATTTCATTTGAATGATCTTGTTGAGATTCAAGTATTAGTGGCTCCGTCATGCTTTGATTCTTCATGGATCAAGCGTAATTCAGCCAATACTGATATTTTTGGTCACATTATGGCGCTAGAAGGAGGGAAAATCAATAATCTAACTATTTTTTAGCTTGAATTTTATTTTATGCTCTTTTGTAGGTTGCATCGATGCTCAAATTACAAACAGCGACGCTATTTCAATAGCGTCGCTATATAGCGATGCCTTGGAAATTTGAAATACTGACACATATTTAATCTGTTGATGCTGATTTAAATATGGCGACATGTATTTAATCTAGAGGTATCAAAAAAATTAAACGGCGACACCCAAACTCACCAGTCTAACGCTTTCAAATTCCAAATTGTGACACTATCGTTAGAAGCGATGCCCATCAAAATACCAACACTATCGTGTTCATTGGTCTTGCTGTAGAGTGACGCCCATTTTCACTAGAGCGACACCCAAATCTCAAACTGCGACGCTATCATGTTCAACGACGCCCAACCAAGGTAAGAAATTTTATGTTTGTTTTTTTGACATGTGACTTAATTTCTTGGATTTATTTGATCATTGATGCACGCCTGACTATGTTTTGGTGGGCAACAAAAAATATAGTGGACAATCCAAATGAACTCATTTAGGAAGCTAGATTGGAAAATTATATGATGCATGAACTAGAAACAAAGATGCCAAACATTGAAAAGAAAGCAGAACAATAATTACCACAACAAGAAGAGCTATGGCAGATGTACTTTGATGGCTCCAAAAGCAAAAATGGAGCTGGTGGAGGTGCAATGTTGATCTCTCCGCAAGGTGATAGGTAGTATGTTGCTTTCAGATTTTCCTTTTCTTGTTCTAACAACTTTGCTGAGTATGAAGAACTAATTCAAGGCTTGGAATGGGCAAGAAGAAGAGGAATCAACTGCTTGCAAGTGTTTGGGGATAGAGAACTATTTGTTAATTAGGTGAGAGGGTTAAATGTAACAAATAATGATACTTTGAAATCTTATAAACATAGGGTATGGGATATGATAGAGGAGTTCGATGCCTTTAATCTGATTTCAAACCCTACGAGTCAAAATAAGCACGCAGACAGATTGGCTGCAATTGGTGCTCAATTTGACATACCCAATGAGATTAGAAAGGAGAAGGTATATCAACATGTTAAAGTAGTTGTTAGGCCCTCTATCCCTAATAACAATATTAATTGGAAAGTCTTTAAAAGTGATGAACAGATTCTAATTTTTTTGCTTGAGGAAGATCAGTTTTCTGTTGTAAATCAGGAAAAGTTAAAACAACAATATGAGGATCAGATTATTTAGCTTAAGACAAATAAGTTTCATAGAGGTCTGGCTATATTAGAATCCATTTTTAGTACTGATGACTAGTTGAAAAGGAATAAAACCAGCATTCAGATTAAAGACGAGCATTACGAAGAGTTGGAGATCTTTAAAGGTAAGCTTCTTAAGATAGGCAAAATTTGTTCAACTGAAGATAGGAAGGCTTTCATTGCTTTATGGCAAAAATTTTAGGATGTTTTTGCTTGGGATTACTCTGATTTGAAAGGGTTTGATCCTAGAATTTCTCAATACACAATAGAACTAGAACCCAATGCAAAGCCTGTAAGACAAAAGCATAGACCTTTGAACCCCAAGCTTGAACCTTTAATGATTAAAGAACTGACTAAGCTAGTTCAAGGGGGTATTATATTTCCAATTAAACACACCTCCTGGGTTTCTAACCTGGTTCCGATTAGAAAGAAAAATGGTGAGATCATATTATGTGTAGACTTTAGAGATCTTAACAGAGCATCTCTAAAGGACCATTATCCATTACCTTGCGTGGAGCAGATCCTCACAATATTCTCAAAAAATGTTGGTGAACATCTGTTGCATTTAAAACAAGTGTTTGAAAGATGCAGGGAATATGGAATATCCCTTAATCCTAAGAAAAGTATCTTTGTTGTTCATGAGGGTAAGCTTTTAGGACACATCATGTCAAAATAGGGAATTACTATTGACCCTGAAAGAGTCAAAGCCATATTAGAACTGCCTTTACCCAATCACAAGAAAGGGTTGTAGAGTTTCTTAGGAAAAATTAACTTTTTGAGAAGGTTTATACCTGATGTTGTACACCTTTTACAACCTTTGATTGTTATGTTAAGAAAGAATGCAATTTTCAGCTGGACTAGAGAAGCTAAACACAGTTTTGAAGCTATTAAAGAAGCTTTAGCATCAACTCCCACACTGGTAAACCAAAATTTCACAAAAGAACTTATTATGTATGCATTGGGCAATGTAGATTTTGTTTCTGCAATGCTTGTTCAGTAGAATAGTGAAGGCTTAGAATAGCCCATTGCATTTTTCAGCCAAGGATTGGCAGATTATGAACACATATATTCATTTGTAGAGAAACATGTTTTGGTTGTCATAAGAAGCCTAAAAAAATTCAAGCCATTGATTTCCAACAATAAAATTCATTTGATGGTAGCACATCCGAGTGTGAAAGAGTTCATGTTGAGTAAAGATCTCAATGAGAAGAGAGCTGGATGGATCATTAAAGTTATGGAATTTGATGTGGATATCAAGATCACAAAGATTGTAAGAGGCAAGGGACTCTATGAGAAGCTTGCTTCAATACCAAAAAGTGAAGAGAAAATAGAAACTGAGGCTGTTTTAGTCACTGATGATCAGGATCATAATGTTGTACCTATATTGGCAGCAGGATGGGTGCATGATATGGCACATTTTCTGCAAATTGGAGAATGTCCACCAGGTTTAGATAGAGCTAAGAGAAGATATTTCAGGTTACAATCCATTCCATATGTCTTGATTGAGAATGTTTTATTTAGGAAAGACCTTAATGGTGCTCTGTTGAGGTGTATTGATCAAGATCATATTGGAAAAGCGCTTCATGAGTTCCATGATGGAACTGCGGGGGGTCATTTTTCCCCAAGAACAACAACATGGAAAATTATGAGAGCTGGCTATTACTGGCCAACCATGCTAAGGATTCCCATGCATGGGCTAGAAAGTGTGTAAAGTGTGAAATATTTGCAGGAAAGGAAAAGCTTCCAGCATTACCTTTGCAACCAATTCAAGTGGAACAACCCTTCATGAGATGGGGAATTGACTTTATTAGACCTATAAACCCACCTTCCAATGGTGGGCACAAGTGGGTACTCACTGCTATAGATTATTTCACAAGGTGGAATGAGGCAGTAGCCTTGAAAGAAGCCAATGAAACATTTGTTTTGAACTTTTATGATGAAATAATAACCAGGTTTGGTGTTCCAGAATCAGTCATTTCAGATAATGCCTTGGCATTTGTGGGACTCAGAGTGGCTGATTGGGTAGTGAAAAATGGAATATATTTGAATACTTTATCAAATTATTACCCTCAGGGTAATCATTTGGCTGAAAGCACAAACAAGAACCTGATCAGAATCATTAAACGAATAATGGAGGATAATCAGAGAGCTTGGCACACTAAGCTGGAATATGCCTTATGGGAAGATAGGATAACTCCTAAGCGGTCTATTGGAAATTCTCCATATGTACTGGTTTATGGCAAGGAAGCCAGATTACCTTTGTCTGTAGAGATGCCAGCTCTTAACATTATGCATCAGTTGGAAATGTTCTAGGAACAAGATCCATTAGATGTCAGATTTTCTCAGCTCATGGAGCTGGAAGAGACAAGGGACAAAGCTATGAAGTCTTTGGAGTACCATCAACTTCAAACTAAAAGAGTTTTTGACAAAAGGGAAACTACCAGGGTCTTCAGAGAAGGTGATATTGTACTCAAATGGGATGAGTTGAAAAGAAGGCCAAGGAAGCATACAAAGTTTGATAGCTTCTGGAGTGGCCCATTTGTTATCACATAGTGCAAAGAATACAACGCGTCCTAGTTGTCCAAGATGGATGGAGAGATTCTGCCTATCCCAGTCAATGTGATACACCTCAAGCATTGCTTTCAGGTTTGATCTATACCACTTCTACTAGTTTAGAAGTTTTGCTTTCAATAAGTGTTGCTGCACCTTAGTTTAGTTCTTGTTTTCAGTTTCCCTAAGTCCTTTTCAACATAATTAGTTTCTTGCTACTGTTATAGTTTTCAATAAGTTTCCAGGGTGTTCTGGGTCATCTTTGCTGAGTTACAACATTGAGTCAAGTTATTTTTAGATTTGTTCTAGGTTTCTAAGTGACCCCATGCCCAATGAATAGTCTAGGCAGCTAGTCTTAATGTTTAGCAAGCAAACATATAGCAGATGTCACCAAAAATGTTACTCATTTTTTACTTTTTCTCAAGATTCACTGAGTTTAGAATGTTTTCAAATTGAAAGTTAAGTGCATTTCTTATCTATCTTCCCTATATTGCATTCAATTCTATAAACATATGAATCAAAGAGATTACAAGTTTCAATAACAGATTATTGCATTTATACAAGTGCATACAATATTGAAAAGATTTGCACAAATCTTGTTGAAAGTAATCTTTATTGATTCAAGAGTACATATTTCCTCACACAAGTCATGAGACTTAACTTGGTCAATGGAAATGAAGTACAATTTATACATTGATGGATTAAAAGAACAAAAATGCACATATAGGGGAAGAGGCCAGTCATTGCCTAATGACTGGTCAGAGTTTGTTGTCCTACTTGGTCTTCTACTTCAAGTTGTCTTGCGTCCTCCATAGCTCTCTTTTTCCAGTCCTTGCATCTAAGAAAATTGCAATGATGTTAGAGCAGTGCTTTAAGAAATGAAGGCTCCTAACACTACATGTACATGCACCCATTAGTGTATAAACTATCCTTCAGATGCATCAAAAAAACAAATTGTACATCTCCAAAGAAAGAAACAAAATCATCTGATACATCAATCATATGCATAGGTTTTTTCTAACTGTTTGCTTTATGTGCAGATACAAGAAAATCCATGTTTTTGTTTCATCAAATTTCAACACGTGGTGTAAACGTGGCTCCCGCAAGGGTTGAGCTCAACATGCTGCTTTGTTATGCTTTTGTTGCCTCATCATACAATTTTGTCTTGACATTTCCTTCCTTTCCTCTAGAGGTTTCCAATCGGGCATTTTAGTGCCAACAAAAAGAAAATATCTCTAAAGAAAAAGGCAGAAAATGCCAAAAGAAATTGTATCACCTTTAAACATTAATATAATTCCCAATGAGGTGATGTACCTAGAAGTTAAGTATTCTGTATTAGAGATACATGAGGAAAGATGGATCATGCACTTAGATAACTCTATCAAGATTGGGTGAATATGCATAGCTATTCATAATCTTTAAACAACT
>VDFB02299804.1:0-74866 GCA_007258455.2 Sequoia sempervirens | reverse complement strand
TTTCAAATAAAAGTCTTTTTTTTCCTTTTTTACCACAAATTCCTCCAACTAATTCATCTAGCCTCTTTCTTCCTGGGGCCGTCATTCGCACACCGTTTACTCGATTGACTCCGTTCAAACACCATTCTTCTCATTTTTCCGTGCTATTTCCAACCACATATACCACTCCTTACTTTCGAGAAGTTGACCAAGACCCCTTTTTCCTCCCCCATCCGCCTTCTCGAGGGGGAATACCCTATCATCCTCTCCTAACCCGTCGCTCTATGCCTACCTTCGCTGGACTGGGGTATCCTCTCCATATTCCCTCCATTTGGGGCAGCTCACACACATTCCCCCATGCTGGGGCATCTATTTTCTGATCTCTTCCTCTATAGAGTCATCTGCATTCTATTTTTCTTTAAAACCCTATTATCCTAATAGTATTTCGAAGAGGGGAAAAATGTAGACATCTAATTTGACCACTTCCATATGATCAAAGACGTCTCCTTATTCATCCAGTTGCTTATCCCCTCTATTAATATTAATTAAATCATTAATACCTTGCATCTTACATAGGGTTCATAAAGTATTGAAATTTTAATAAAATACTTACCCTTCTTCCCTCTAAAATTAAATAAAATACACCATTTTATTTTAATTTTAGTCATACCTCCCTTTGTAATTAAAATTCATTTTTACCTCTTTCTCTCTCATTGTCACATCCTCCAACTTCTTTGCAAGTTGGTCTCTTTAACCACCCTTAACCCCTTCATCTTCCTCTAATTAACTATGGTTAACATATGTACACCCCTAATCATCATTAGGGTCACATCCTCCATAATCTCCCACTTGCTTCTAATTAGTCATTAGTCCATATAATTAAGTACTTGCACAACCTTAATCATATGGTTAGTCCAACCTAATCCCCTTCCCATTTATGACATGTGTCCTTAAGTCAACCTTATTAAAGGCTTTCTCCTTTTGGGCAAGGCACTCCACTTCCCCATGTGAATTTTTAATTCACTTTTAATCCCCCATCGCACCCAAAGGGAATTTTAATTCTTCAATTTCTTCCCACATGTCCTCTCTTTTTATTCTTTTTTATTTTTCCCCTGATCTCCCTGAGAATACTGAGGAATTCTTCCTCACATGTCCTCACCCACATGGGATAAGGACCCTTTTATGAGGGAGATCTTGTCTAATCCTGCATTTGCACTCTCCATGTCACAAGTGTACTATCCCTTCCACCCTATGTCCACTTCTACCTTTTAGGGTTATAACACATGTGCCACACACAAATAAGATGTGAGGGCTTGTGAGTTCTCAACTCACCTTAGCCCTACATCTTGATCATTGGTGGCTCAATCTTGGCCGTCCATTTCTTCTAGGAATTCTCAAAATTCCTATAAATACTCCCTCTTTTCTGTCATTTGGGGGAGATCATTTTGCTAGCCAAAATATTGCAATTTTATTTCTCAATCTACACTTAGCCATTTTTCATGCTTTCATCCATTTCCATCCATCCTCACATCATCATCATCTAGTTTGCATATCTTGCCATCCAATGAGCATATACATCAAAGATCGAAGGGCCAACCAAAGGATTGATTTGACACAAGGTATAAAGTTCTATTTGTTATTTTTTATCTTGTGTTGATTCCAACTTAGGCTAATCTTGAGGTGTAGGGTGTCTTTAGTTGTTATTTGCTCTCTTGTGTTTGCATCTTATTTTTTAACAAGCAATTTTTCCCTATCACAATTGTAGATATATTTTATTTTATGATGAAAAGTTGAAGGTACCACATGCATCTCATAAATCCATGGCATACCTAAATGATGTTTATATGAAAAATCATGAGGCATAATATGGATCAAGGTTTGTAATGTAACTTTGTCAATTTTAATAGGTAAAGTGATCACTCCAAGAAGTTGTCTTCCTACGTTAGAAAATCTAGTAATAGATAAGGAGGTTGGTTGAATCTTAGTATTATCCACTCCAAGCCTATCCAAATGCTTCTCTTCACACACATTAAGGGAAGAGCCATTCTCAACAAGGGTTTGCTTTATCCCTGTCTTATTAAATTGAGCTATTATCATGAAAGCTTCATTTTGTTTTCTCATTTCCAAAGGAGGTAGCTCATTTTGATTGAAATTAATGTCTATGTTGACCATAATTATAGCTTGAATTTTGGCTTCCACATAATTTGATTGCACATTAGCAGGGGTAGGAACTTGTTATGAGGCACTTTGAATCATGTTGTGATAATGAGGGGAGCCTTCAATAAGGTCTCATAAGGATATTTTAGCAAGAGTACTCCTTTCAACTATGTTAAGGCAAAGGAGGAGGACAAAAAAAGATAGGGTTAGGAAACGGTAGAGTTGTTGAAGGTTTTTGTCTTGGTTGTATATTATTTCTAGTGTTAAATATATTACCAACAATATTGTAGCTTGGTTTCTGTGACATATTATTCTTAGGTCATTCAAGGATGAATGCAAGATTTTTTTGAGTTTGTGGTTGGTTTGAAGGTGGGTAAAGGATAAGTTTGGGTTTGTTGAGGTCATTGTGAGGGTTGGTAAAGAATTAAAGGACTCTTAGGATGCCTCATAAGATATTTAGGAGGTCCAATAATCAAGGGGGGTCTAAAAAACACTTGTGCATTCATAATCTCAACAGTTTCGGTTTGATGTCTTTCTAATTATGTCATAGAAAAATGGCCCCTTTTTCATTTTCATGGCCTTTTAGGTCTTGTTTCATGGTGTTGGAACTATGTTACTCTAATTTTATGTTGTAACATGGCTTGAACATGCTTATCTAGGTGCTAAGACTCAAAGAATGACATCGTGTGAAGGTGTTGTGAAGTGTTCTAAGACATTTCTACATTCTTCTAGACTCTATTTATTACAATTAACCTAAAAATCACCTTTTTACTCATCAACAAGTCCTATTTTCAAGTGTTGTAAAGTCTTGTAATAAGATTTCATGTTTTTCTAGGCACATCTTCACTATTTACACCTTTCTCATGCTTTATTTTGTCCCTTTATGCCCTCATATGACTTAATTAAGTGTATTTTTGAATGTTATCCCAACAAATAACATTAAATACAACATTTTTTCCAACACTTGTTTTTAGGTTCTAGGTGGGACCCACTCACCATGAGTGGCGAATGAGTCCCCCTTGGCCCCAAATTCAAAATATTTCAATTTTCCTTTCAGAATCACTTGATGTCGGCCTATGATGAGGTATCAACGGATACTAAGGCACAAGAATTGTATAAATATTTGTTTTTCACCTCATTTTTACATCTTCTATAATCTCCTAACTCATTCATGCAATATCTCCTACAATTCATTCATTCAAGCATTCTACAACATCAATTCAAGCACTTTGAAGCTGCCATTGACATTACTTCAGATTTGCATCATCAAGGGTAAGGTGATTTGATAGAACTTGCATGCTATTAGTTTATATTTCTCTTGCATTTCATTATCCTTTCAAGGGTTTGACCAAGGAAAACCCTTATTCACTAACCCCTAACCATTTTTCCCTTTGTGTTTGTTTGTTTGTAGCATTTTATTTGTAGATTTGATAGGTTATTAGGTGTTGAAAAGTGATTTTTATCGCAACTAGGTGATTCAAGTTAACTTAAGTCATTTTCAAGCTTGGAGAGAGTTATTTGTTTGTTTTCTATAAATTAGACTTCGACAACTCGACAAGCAGCATTCTTAGATCTGGTGTTGCAGAATTTTCTCCTAGTTTTTAAAAAATTTGGGAGAGGATTGGTTTTCTAGCTGTGGAAAATGAGTCCCACCTTAGGACTAGAAACTTGAGTTTAGTCAGATTTTAGTTCCCGACAAACATGCTCCCAACAGTTTTTCACTAGTAAGTGGACTGATTCACCACCCTGGGTGAATGATTCTCACTGTGAAAAATTAGTGAATTTCATCAAAATTCAAAAACACTCCATATTCATCACATTTCATCCAGCTACACTCAAATTCTTCTCTATTCTTTTTTTTTGCATAGTTTCTTCATTTACATAGTTGTTTGCATATCACCCTATGTTTTCAAAAAAAGCATAAATATTAGTTTTGCATTCATTTTAAGTCATCTAGTTAAGTAAATTGAATTTATTTAAGTTCATTTACATTATATCACATCACACACATCCTTATTTGAGTGTTACATAAGCATTTTTGGACCTAATCTCTCTCCTTTTAGGTGAAAAACCCTAGAAGTGCAAGAGTAGCAATTAGGTTCCCAAAAATATATGTTTCATTTTGGTGAACCTAAATTTTGAGTACTTTATACTTCTGATTGCATTTACATCTTGCATCCTAGATCTCATTTGCATTAGCATTCAATTATTACATTGATTTGTTATTGCATTCTGGGAGTTTTCATTTTACATTAGTGAAAACTTCACTTAGATTTCATTTTTGCATTCAATTTCATTGAAAAAAGTAACAATCTACATTTTTCATCTCTGATTGCATTTTGTGGCACACTTAAATCACATTAAAATTTCTAAAAAACACTAAAAACCATCATGTTGGGACTCATTCACCACCTAGGGCGAATCAGTCCCTTTGCATTTTACAAACAATATTTATGGCACTTTCTTGGCATTTTTTTGCATTTCTAGTTTTTGTACTTAATTCATTGTTACAATTAGCAGATTTTTTGTTATTTTCATTTTAGAGATTTTATATTAGCTTGCATCTCCATTCACCCCTCCTTTGTGGTACTTGTATGAGTGGTTGGTGCCTCATTGTTAACACTTTAGTGAGAAGAAGTTCTAGACTCATGGCATCCCATGATAGCACTTTCATTGTGGAACTTGGGATCTAACAAGCTCTTACTCCTGGTATGGAAAATGGTGCATTAGGCCCTGACAATAATACTTCCATGCCTTCACCCTTCCATCCAATGAGTGCTAATACACAACAATTCCCTCCTGTAAGAAAAGGTCATTAATATTCATGAGCAATTTGCACATTTATGACAAGACTTGTCACTTGAAAACATTTCCAGCACTGCCATGCCTACCATTGAGAACCTTCATTACTTAATTGAGAGTGTGATGGCTTGCAAGTGATGAATAAAATTGTTGAGATTTACAATAAAAATGCCTCTTCCAATACCCCATCCACAAACATTCATGTAAGCCAAGGAGCATCTCAAGCTCCTCCCCCTTTAACTGTAACTTCCATACCAACGTACACCAATCCACAATTCCACACAACTATGCACCAACCTAATTATGTGGCTACTTCTCTTATGATTCAACCTAGCATTCCTACTTCTCTTATGGCATCACAAGTCCTTTCCACCACCTTCACACCCATTATCATTCCTTTCACTTCTCCCAACATCACTTACACTCCATCACCATTTTCCCTTCCACCTCAACCCACTTATCCTGACCATCTTCTTACACAACTCCTTACCATAGTTTCATCTATGCAACACAAAATTTCCCCCATAAGTCAAGGTCAAACCACTCCACCCACATATCTTGTCTGTAGCAGTCCCTTATCCTTAGAAATATTGCGTACCCTGATGCCACAAGGAATAGAAATTCCTCAGTTCAAGAAATACAAAGGAAAAGGAGACCCTATCAACCATGTTAATGCTTATACAGCTTTGTGTAGTGACTTTGTCCTTGATGATAAACTTTTAAACAAATATTTTTCCAAGGACCTTGAAAGAAACTACCTTAGAATGGTTTTCCAACTTTCCCAATCATTCCATCTGTTCATTCAATGAATTGTTGGAAGCTTTCATTAGTAACTTTCAAGTGCACATGAAACCTAAAAAGACAATGGCTGACCTTACGAGATGTAGACAAAAAATAGATGAAAAAGTGACAAATTTTATCTCACTTTACCAATCCTTATACGCTCAAATTGATGTCAAGATTCCAAATGCACATCTGCAGAAGATGTTCATCAAAAACTTGCATACCAAACTTCAAGATAAACTTACCATGATGAAATTCCCTTCATTCATGCATTTATGTACTAATGGAACCTTAATTCTCATGTCCCATCTTAAACCCTTGTTGCATTTAGGAGGATTTTAAGATTTATTTCCTTGAAATAAATTCAACATTCTATTTTTCTATTGACTTCCTATTGCCCGTTGTCAGTCACTACTTTAATATTTTCTATTAGGCATCTAGTTCCCTCATCATGAGTTTAGAAAACTTTACTATAATGATTTTGGGGTTCTTCAGTTTCTTTTTTGTCTATCGTGTCATCCTAAGAACTCCCCTCAATTAAAACAAATTATTGAGCATGTGCATTAAAGTTTTCACTTAGACTCAGCTGACCTTATGTCCTTATCGCTCATCGTTGATCACCTTTGAAATATATATTTTAAACTAGAAACTAGCGATGAGGTAATATATCTTTGATATCGCTCATTGCGAATTGTTCTTTGAACTCCCGATTGCAATCAGTGATGAGCAAGGTTCTTAAGGGATAGCTTATCGCTAATGATTTTTGAAATCTTAAAACTGTAATAGTGATAAGCGATGATGTCTCAATTTATAATCACAGTTTGATCACTCATCGCCAATATGTTCTGAAGAGATTGTTTTCAATTAGCGATGACTATTAGGATGATGAGTTCTCAATTATATCGCACCTCACAGATTTGTTTTAAGCTTTGAGGTTATCATTGGTGATGAGCGATATGGCCCCTTATGATGAGTTTTATCTTGCTAACTTGAATTCATCCTATTTATGATATCTATTGTGTCATTGGTCGTTATGCAAGTGTACGTGTCAAACTATGTTGTTTACATCTCTTATCATTGATGGAAGTCAAGATGCAAAGTTGAACTAGCAAGGAGTGATGGAGATGAATATGATTAGAAAACCAGCCGTAGATCTAAGGTCTAAGATTTTATCACATGAGGCCCACACATCTCATTGATAAATATGGATGAGAATGAAGTGAATAAGCGATTGGTGATAAGTACTACATGAAGAGACAACGTGGAAAAATCTTAAGGATTTCATATAAGGCAGAAAGAAAAGTAGTGAGGCAGATTATTGACCATTGATACATATCTAAAGCTAAAGGATCAATGATCAAGGTTTAAAACTAAACAACTAAATATATGTTCGCTCACGTGAACTTACTATCAAATATTAATGGTGACATGCTCCCCTCTCGACCGTAATAGAAAGTAGATATTTGGTTTATCATGCATCCTAATTCACTGGCTAGCAGAAAAAATACCAGAGACTGAAGAATTTGCAAGGAAAGCTCCAAAAATTTTCTGTAATTGGGCTGTAATAGCTTTCATCCAGGTAAGCAAAACTAATACTTCTTTCTTAAGGTAGTAAGGTGAATACCCTTGAAATTTGATAAGAAATTTTTGAGAAAGTGCAATTTAGTCTTTTCTAGTGATTTGAATTTGATAATTGATCACTATCTAAACTGTGAAGAAATGTGTCTTGTTCAATTATAGAGTTTTATCCTATCATAATTGTGAAGGGTTTTGTCTAGTCATAAGAAATTGTAAACCCTAGTCTCCATTTTTGCTACAAGCATGAGTGACCCAGAGCCTAGTGAATCCAGAGTTAGATATGAAAGGAAACCAAAGCAAAAGAGGGTCAAAAGTCCTAAAACTCAACATGCTTCAGCTAAAGTTGACCCTAAACCAGTAGGTATACCTAACCCTTTGCCTGGTACTCCTGCAGCTTCGACAAGGTAAAAAAGTGCAAAAAAGGAAATAGGAAAGTTTATGAAAGAAAATTATTGATAGATCAAAGAGGGAGGGTCATGAATTGGTAAAAGGCCCACAAGACAAGTTGTTGTTACCACTAGGTTAATTGATAATGTTGGCGAAATTGGTGAGAAACCCCAGCCCTAGAGTGGATGGCAATTATTTTGGTATGCTTTGAATAGGAAAAATTCTAGTAAGCCTGTATGCTATTTGTGGAGATTGAACCTAGGAAAGTTAGTGGTTCCAAATGTGTTTGTGGAAGTTGATTTAATGATTGAGCTAGAAAGGGATTATGACCCTACTAACAAAAAAATAAAGAGTGAGAAGCATGGTCTAATTTTTGAGGTGACAAAGGATAAAATGGTGGATGAGTTTGGGTTGAATCCCAATTACATTACAAAGTTCAGGCATGTTGACTTGCATGCTGAATATCAAGGGAGAAAATTTGCATGTAGAGAATCAATACTTCTGAGACATAGGAGTAGGAGAAAATGAAAATGTTCAAGATATTGAGCCTTTTAAGAGAATAATTTCAAGATTATTTCAAAAACACTTATTATTGCTTGAACCAAGTTTTAGCTTAGGATTTTGAGGTTAGAATAGCCCTTGATTTTTTGGTCATGGTGGAAGATAGACAAGAATATAGTCGAAAAACTGGTTTTGATTATGTTGATTTTGTGGCCCAATAAATGCATGAGGATTTTATCAATTTGAAAAGGGAAATTCTCCCTCTATCTTTCCCTCATTATTCATTATTGATGCACATGCTCTTGTGGGAAGGAGATTATGAGTGGCAATGGAAATTGAATTTGAGGATTGTGAACAGTGAAAATGAGGTTGTCCCTATGCAAATGTGGACATATATTTGGAATCAAGATTGCTCCAATTCCAACTACATCTTGTTTTCCAATGTTGTAATGCATGGTATCTTAGAGTCATTGGATGTGGCACCTAGATTCAAAATTTCTCCAGAGACAAGGAGTGTTATGCACCCAAAAGGTGTACCAGGCTCTGTAGCAACACATAATTGGGCTAACTAGTTTGTGCATTTTGAATACACTTTGATCAAGGTTTATGGAGCTAAAGTGGCACCCCATTATTTACCCTTGTATGTCTTAGAAAGATTGTATTTCATGGAGCTCATGTGGCAAATGAAGGCTATGGATTATGAAATGTTTAGAAAGGATAGAAAGGGCTATGTGGTATACCCCCAATGTTCTTTTGCTTATTTTAAGGTCACTTCCCTTGAAGGGTATGAGAAATTGGGAATTATGGCAAATAGTCTCAGAATACCTATAGATGAGGTCAGAGATTTTGATCCGGAAGAATATGTGGCAAGAAAAAGAATACAAAAAAATTAGGCATCATACATCATGAATTTTTCTATAAAGATGATGTACTAAGGAATTTAACAAGTGATGCAGCTGTTATGGTTAGAAAAAAGAATGGAAAGTTATGACAAACCTTGAGGAGAGGATTCTGAAAAGGAATTATTTTTACATCAGTCCATATAATGAAATTGTAAACCCTTTGGATAGGGCCTTTGCTATGATAAGGAACTATCAATTTGGTAAAGTTAAAGAAAAAGTAAAGGAAGTTGTAGACAGAGACTAGGTCCTCTTAGAACAACAATGAAAACAACAAGCTATGGATATCCTAGAATGGATTGAAGATGTTTAGAAGGTCAGGGAAGAACAAGTGGAAGAACATGTAAAAGGGAAATGAGGAAATTTAGTATAAATTCCCTCTTCCTCATATTGAGGAGACTCATAGTTCAGATGTTCCTCCTGATAGGATTGTCCAATGGAATTATGATAGAGAAAATGATAATGATCCCAAAATTAGAGAGTGTGATGAGTTTTTGGCTGATGATAAATTTGTGTAGACCAAAGAGTTTCAAGATTTTATGATTCAACAGTGGAGTAAGAGAATAACAAAGATACTCAAAGCAACTCGAGTCAATGTTGAACCTTCTCATCAGGAGGAAGCTAAGAAAGCAGAGGAAGAGGAGATTAAGGATTCAATTGCAGCCATTACTCCCACTAAATCTCAAAGAATTGTTAAAGATAGTGGAATCATGTTATTACCAAGATGTACTATCACAACTGCCATTGCATATGATGCAATTAGAAGAGATCCTCAAGCCTTGATATCTAAAGATCAGTTTGAAAATAAAGTATTTGGCTCCAGATATAGTCCAAAGTTGCATACCCTTGAAATTTGGTCTATGGCACCTAATACTAGAAAACATTAGGTTGTTAGGCCTATTGAAGAAGTTATTGGTTCACTAGTGGTCAAAAGAGCTACTGACATACCTCCTATCTAGGCAACTAAATTAACTGCACATGCTGCAATGCTTAGTGTGGAAATTGCACATATTTCTCAAAAGAAATATGAATCTTGGGTCAAGGAATATAATAAGCCTTTGAATGAATTGAGTTGGATGAGAGATACCATACAAGCTACTCAAAAGAAACTGACTCATCCTTCTTCCTCTTCTTCATTTGATATGTCTACACAAGATAGGGAAACTTTGGACCTCGAAATTGATGATTTGAGAAGAAAGTTAATTATTGAAGAAGAAAATGTCAAGTAGGCCAAATTAGAGACATGAGAGTGGCCAATGAAATTTTTGTAAGGAAAACTAGATGTGGAAAACAATTCTCCTAATGTCAATACCTCAGGAAAGAGTGCAAAAGTACTTTTAAATTCTCAAATTACAGTCAAGTTAAGATACATTATGAGACAAATTACAAAAATAGAGTATTTAGACACACACACATGAAACACCAGATATACATGGGAAAACCCTTACGGGAGAAAAACCCACCACACCAAGAGAAATCACTTTATATTATAGTAATCAATAATTACATACAATTCCAGACTTATCTTTCTCGTGTCATTATACAATAGCATTCATCATGAACCTTCTTCGAACAGAGATATCCAAATTTTAGCCTATACAAATTTTAATTCCTTCACTGATACAATTTGAATTCTTCGCACTTCACTATTGATCGAACTACCATCCAACCTCTAAGCATCTGCAATTTCCAACTATATCCATGGTGTTCCCTGACTGTCGAGCTCCCTCACAGAACCGTCACAATGAAAAAACTCCCAACGGTTCCAATTTGGCTCTTCTGATTCATCCACATGATGCCACATCGGAAGTCATACTTAGTCAACAAAATTTGTATTGTATTAGCATCTCGGTGAGACACTAACTGTGTCTCGCCGATGCCACATTAAACTCATATTGATGTCACCAAGAGTTATCGTAGTCCCTAGGATGATCTATCGAGCTCCATAAGTTGTACCGAGCCACCAAGCTATTGTCCTAACTTATCGCTTTCACCAGAAGGTCATAGCGAATCACTAGGGTTACACTGAAGTTCCCATATCTACCGAGCACCAAATGAAAGTCGGCAAGACTCACATCTATTGCTAAGAGTTCATACCGATCTTCATATACTACTCCAAAGTGTTCACCTGTTGCCAAAACATTTGTCCATCGCTGAGAGAACTTACCAATTTATATATGTTCCACTGAAGACTAACTGTCACCAAGAGTTACCCTGATAGCCATCGGCTACCGGCAAGACAATAGCTTATCGCTCAGACTTCATAATGAAGTCTAAGAGTTATATCGATAACTCCCAAGTAGTCCCGGATGAATACAAAACAAAGACTGTCAGTATAACAATTTCTTTCATAGTGACATCTTATTGAGTGAATATAGGTTACTCCGAAGACCTCAACATAAAATTTTGTCGGCAAGAGACTAACACTTTGCTGAGACATCTTAGCGAAAACCTTTAGCTTCACCAAGGATCACAGTCTCCAAGAGTCTCGTCAATATACGATTGAATGTCCTTTTGGCCAGAGGTCTCTCACGCGCTATAAGGTCATACCGAATACATTATGCTACAGTGATAGAATCCACAATGCAACCTTTCAGCAAGATAATGACAGGGTCACAGCAGCCTGTTCAGAAATGAATAAAGAAAACTGCTAGTCGGCCAGACATGGAACCTGTCACATTGACTTGGCACTCATGGAGGTTTCAGCCTGTAATGCTTGAGACACATATTTCCAACAATCTCCCACTTGACGAAGATCATACAGGCACCTCTAGAGCATAAATAATACTTATTGAAAATCATGGGCACTAAGGCCCATTGAATTGGCACACCACCTGAACTTGTCTGTTCTCACTAGCTTCATCAATGCATCTACAACATTCTCCAAAGTATCAACTTTTTTCCAAACTAACCTTTCCATCCTCAACCATATCTCATACAAAGTGGTACTATACATCAATATGCTTCGTCCTGGCATGGAAAGTTGGATTCTTTGCTAGACAAATGGCACTCTGACTGTCACATAATATTGTTATTTCCCTTGCATCAAAACCAATGTTAGAACACAAATGTTTCAACCATACAACTTCTTTACAAGCATGGGTAGCTACCATGTATTCAGCCTCTGTAGTGGACAAAGCAACCACAGCCTATCACTTGCTCATCCAACTCACTGCACCACCATTTAACATGAAAACGTATCCACTAGTGGATCTCCTGCTACTAATGTCCCCTGCCCAATCAAAGTTGACATAACCACAAATGTTGAGAGTCCTATGTGATTCAACCGAATTCCCATGATAACACAAAGCAAAATCTAAAGTTCCCTTCAAATACCTAAACACCCTCTTCATAGCATCCCAATGTATTCTTTCTGGATTAGCCATAAATCGACTAAGTACTCCCACTGCTTGGGCAATGTCTAGTCTTGTACAGACCATTGCATACATAAGACTACCTACAACACTAGCATAGGGTACACTGGTCATGTCCTCCATCTCAGTAGGAGATTTTGGACAATCCTCAATAGATAGCTTCATTCCCTGCATGATTGGAACAACTAACTATTTGCAATCATTCATACAAAATCTCTCTAGAATAGTCTTTATATACTTACTCTAACTGAGCCAAAGCTTTCTATTCTTCCTATCCCTAGTTATCTCCATCCCCAGAATATACCTTGCTGCACCAAGATCCTTCATTTTGAACTTAGCAGACAACTGAGACTTAAGATCAGAAATCTTTAGCTTGCTATTTCCTATGAACAACATATCGTCAACATAAAGATCAATAACAAGCACTTGATCACTTTCAACTTTATAGTATACATAGTGATCAAATTTTGATCTCACAAAGCCTAAAGATAATACATAGGTATCAAATTTCTGGTACCACATTCTAGGTGACTACTTTAACCCATATAGAGACTTCTTTAATTTGCATACCAGTTTTTCTTTACCTTTCTCAACAAAGTGCTCAAGCTGGGACATATAGATTTCTTCTTCAAGATCACCATGAACAAATGTTGTCTTCACATCCATCCGCTCAACCTCTAAGTCATAAGCTACTGCAAGTGACAATAGAAATCTAATGGACGCCAACTTTGCTAGGAGAAAAGATTTCCCATAGTCAATTCCCCCTATCCGGAATAACCCTTGCAACCGCCATGTGCTTTGTATTTTTCTACACCGCCATCTAGACCAATCTTTTTCTTAAATACCCATTTATAGCCCATAGGTTTTTTTCCTTTAGGAAAGGGCACCAAACTCAAGGTTTCATTTTTATCTAATGACGCCATTTCTTCCTTCATGGCTTTCAACCAAGAATCTGAATCAACATTCTAATTGCCTCTCTTACAGTCCTAGGCTCATCAGTGCTAGGAAATCAAGGCATAGGCACAAGTAGAATCAATTAATGAGAACCATACCTATCTGGTTGTTTCCTTTCTCGGGTTGACCTCCTCACTGGCTGAGGCTGAGGTTCATCTTCTTCAGAGCTTTCAGAACTGCTTGAGCTCTCCTTAGTTTTAGGTACATTTTGAATCTTTAATTCCTCTTTCTCTAGTGTAGGAGGAATTTCTGCTACATCCTTATTGTTTTCTAACATTGTCTCTGATTGCAAATCCAAGGTGGAAGGTTTCAACTCATGAAAGATTACACTTTGTTGTATACAACCTTCTCTGTTTTAGGATTCCAAAGCTTGTATCCTTTTATGAAAGCACTATAGCCAATAAAAATACACTTAACAACCCTTTTTTTTCCAATTTAGATCTTTTTACATCTAGCACATATGCATATGCCTCACAGCCAAAAACATGAATGTGTCACAAAGAGGGCTTCTTACCAGACCATGCTTCCAAAGGTGTTTTCTCAACAAGAGCAGAGTTTGAAGACCGACAACTAAGTAAATACAGTAGCAAGTAGCTTCAAATTTCATAATCCTCTCCAAAACCAGCACCGCTAAGCACAGCCAGGTTTCATCCATCACTATCCTTATTGAACCTTTCTACAACTCCATTCTATTTGTGGAGTGTAAGGTGTAGTCTCTCAGGTCTTCCGGGATTCCATGGTCTTACAAGCATCTTCAAATTCATCAAAATAGAATTCCACTCCATTATCAATCCTTACATTTATTGTTTTACCACCGGGATTTCAACAAGATTTTAAACTCCTTAAATCAACTGAACACTTTTGATTTACTTTTCAAAAAATATATAAATGCTCTTCTTGAATAATCATCAATGAACGACACATAGTATCTTGATTTAGACAAAGAAGGAACATCTACTAGACCAAACACATCCGAATGAATATAGTCTAACCAACCAGAAGTTTTATGAGGATTGTCATAAAATGAAACCAGATGCTGCTTTCCATATATACAGTGTTCATGTAATCTAAATCTTAAATTACACCTTCAAGCCCCTCAACCAAGCTTGTTCTTCAAGGTTTTAAACCTTTTTCTCCCATGTACCTCAACCTATGATGCCAAAGCATAGTCTTCTACATAAGCTTTTACCTATAGAGTTTACATAATTAGGGATATTTCCTCTTACCCTCCATGAGAAGGCTTTAGTACTCTAAAGAGTCACTACTGGCTGGTTGGAAATCGTAGCCTTTGGTGCATCCATCTCTTGTATAGGGTACCGGATTCGAAAGCAATTCCTCTAGTCACACCTCTTACTGGAGCCCCTCTAGTCATCTTGCAGCCACTTCTCGAGAACAAGACTTGTACTCCAATATCATTTAGCATACTTATAGACAATAGATTTCAAGCTAGACCTGGTATGTGCATAACATTATTGATCCCCTTTATTCTGCCATCAAGGAATTGGATTCTGACTCTTCCACGGCCAACAATTTCCAAGGTTGAATCACTCACCAAGTACACCTTTCCACTAACATATTCTTAATACTTTGTAAACCATTCTCTGTGAGAGATGCCTTAAAATGATGCTCCGTATTCATTCCTACTCAACTGCATTATTCATTTGATGCCCTCGAGTACAAGGTTGCAATGAAGGTATCACATCACTATGAGAAGAACCATTATCAAGATCTTTTCTCTTCTTTCTCCTCATTACAATCCTTTCGACATGACCAGGCGACTTCACCTTGGACTCTTGCCAGGAGACTTTGATTCCCCTCTTCTCTGATTTCAATTTGACCCCTTTGTCCTTCTTCTCTGCCTTCTCTCCCCTCTTGGTCTCTTTGATAGCAAGAGCCTCCTTCACCATCTCACATCCTTCTCTCATTTTCCCATAGCAAAGAACCAACAATATCTTCCATTTTGAAACTAGATGTTGTACCCCAATAGCCATCACTAGATGATCCCATGAGTCTGGCAAAGAACATAACAGAAGCATACATCGATCTTCTTCTTCAAACTTTACACCGACAGATGTTAATTGTGCGAGCAACATGTTGAATGCATTCAAATGATCAGCTAAAAACCCTCCTTCCTGCATTCTCAAAGAGTAAAGCTTCTTTCTCAGGAACAACTTATTCACCAAAGATTTCCCCTGATAAATAGACGCCAGTCTCTTCCACAAGAGAGAAGCAGACTTCTCTTCATGCACATTGAGAAGAACTGAGTCTGCCAAAAAGAGCCTTATCAGCCCCTTCACTTTCCTATCTGCAAGGTCCCATTCTTCTTGCTTCATGCCTATAGGTTTAGTTCCAGACACAACAAGCCAAAGGTCTCAATCTACTAAGAGATCCTCCATCTTGAGTTTCCACAATTCAAAGTTACTGCCATTGAATTTCTCTATTTCAATCTTCCTAGATGAACTAGACATCTTAATCTGTAAATAGAAATAACAATCTCTACAAAACTTGCACTGAACAGTACTGACACAAAAAACCCAATGTACCCCCCAAGGATAACACAACTAGCCAGGCTCTAATACCACTTGTAAGGAAAACTAGATGCGAAAAACAATTCTCCTAACGTCAATACCTCAGGAAAGAGTGTAGAAATACTTTTAAATTTTCAAATTACAGTCAAGTTAAGATGCACTATGAGAAAGATTACAGAAACAGAGTATTTAGACACACACATGAAACACCAGATATACATGGGAAAACCCTTATGGGAGAAAAACCCACCACACCAAGAGAAATCACTTTGTATTACAGTAATCAATAATTACATACAATTCCAGACTTATCTTTCTGGTGTCATTATACATCAGCATTCATCATGAACCTTCTTCGAACAGAGACATCCAAATTTCAGCCTTTACAGATTTTAATTCCTTCACGGATACAGTTTGAATTCTTTGCACTTCACTGTTGATTGAACTGCCATCCAACCTCCAAACATCTACAATTTCCAACTATATCCATGGTGTTCCCTGACTGTCAAGCTCCCTCATAGAACCGTCACAATGAACAAACTCCCAACGGTTCCAATTCGGCTCTTCTGATTCATCCCGTGATGACACATTGTAAGTCATACTCAGTCAACAGAATTTGTATTGTATTGGCATCTTGATGAGATACTAATTGTGTCTCGTCGATGCCACATTGAACTCATATCGATGTTGCCAAGAGTTATCGTAGTCGCTAGGATGTTCTATCGAGCTCCATAAGTTGTACCGAGCCACCAAGCAGTTGTCCTGACTTATTGCTTTCACTAGAAGGTCATAGCAAATCACTAGGATTACACCAAAGTTCCCATATCTACCGAGCACTAAATGAAAGTCGGCAAGACTCACATCTATCACTGAGAGTTCATACCAATCTTCATATACTACTCTAAAGTGTTCACCTATTGCCAAAACATTTGTCCATCACTGAGAGAACTTACCGATTTATGTATGTTCCACCAAAGACAAACTGTCGCCAAGAGTTACCCCAATTGCCATCGGCTATCGGCAAGATAATAGCTTATCGCTCAGACTTCATAACGAAGTCTAAGAGTTATATCGACAACTCCCAAGTAGTCCTGGATGAATACAGAAAAAAACACTGTCGGTATAACAATTTCTTTCATGGTGACATCTTACCGAGTGAATATAGGTTACTCCGAAGACCTCAACATAAAACGCTGTCGGCAAGAGACTAACACTTCACTGAGACATCTTAGCGAAAACCTTTAGCTTCACCAAGGATCACAGTCGCCAAGAGTCTCGCCGATATACGATTGAATGGCCTTTCGGCTAGAGGTCTCCCGAGCGCTATAAGGTCATACCGAATACATCATGCTACAACGATAGATCCACAGTGCAACCTTTCGGCAAGACAATGACAGGGTCACAACGACCTGTTCAGAAATGAATAAAGCAAACTGCTAGTCGGCCAGACATGGAACCTGTCACACCGACTTGGCACTCATGGAGGTTTCAGCCTGTAATGCTTGAGACACATATTTCCAACAACTTAGTCCTATGTAGATTTGAACAAAATTGTCATAGGTGCTCAATTGCACAGAAGATGAACAAAGGGTTCTATAGGTGCTTGGTCCTATAGAATGAAAACACTTCACTAGTTATTGGTCTTGCAAAGGAGGCACCAAAAGTGCTTGGTCCTACAAGGAAACATACTAATCCATAGACAATACATGTTAGGAAAGAAAAAAGTCATGTAGACAAACAAACAGTCATATCTTGAAACAAGCAATTGAAGGAGAAGCTTTCAAAGGGTCCCTTAAGAACCCTTCAAAAGAAAGAGGGGCCCGCTCAAGGGACACTTTTTTTGAAAATAAATGATAGTTTCTCAAATAATCCTATCATCAAGGAATAATTTTGAAAGATTCTCTTTCATCAAGGAATCTAAATAAAAGAAGAATGGCCTCCTCGAAGATGAATTCTTGGTTTGTTTTGCTATGAATTCAATTTCGAAAGAAATTATTGCTAAGAGGATCCTTTGTGAATGATGCAATTTTTGAAGAAAATGCAAAGATTTTTAGCAAGGGATTCATTGGCCACTGAGTACACCTTATTGAAAATCAGAGAGGTAGGGTTCCCCCTTAGGATGGTGTGTGAAAATCAAAGGAGCACATGGCATTCTGAGGAAAGGAAGAACATGCAAAGATGTCATGGCCCATGATATATGATGAGATGTAAATGTGGAAATGTTGTCACACACATGAGGGACAACACATGGGCACCACAACATCAAGAAGTGAGCAAACAAGAGAGAAAGATAAAAAAGAAAGATAAGCAAAGATGAAGAAATCAAGGGACATGGGGATCTGATAATTTGGGGTAAGAATTTCTCATAGATATAGATAGATAAATATAATATAATATACATATGAATTGTCATCAATCCCCTACTATATCAAATCATGAAGAAGGGTACATGAAAACAAAATAAAAATAAAAAATTAGTTCAACATCAAAGGGGGGCCTGAATGCCCCCAACAATTTGCATTGTCCCCAATTGTAAAAAATCAAGGCACAACAAATAGAAGAATAATACAACAAATAGAATAATTTTACAACGCAATTTCACTATTGTATCGAAGTACCTACAAGGGTGACAAGGGTCCTCCAAGAA
Source organism: Sequoia sempervirens (assembly GCA_007258455.2). NCBI lineage: Eukaryota > Viridiplantae > Streptophyta > Pinopsida > Cupressales > Cupressaceae > Sequoia > Sequoia sempervirens. The sequence continues at coordinate 56,277 of VDFB02299804.1, read as the reverse complement.
CACATAAAAACAACCACGAGGGAAACACAATACACACACAAATCTAATCTACAAATAAATAAGAGGTGCTCTCCTAGTCCTCATCAACCAAGAGGTCATTGTTCTCCCAATCTAGATCATTATAGGGAAAGGATAGGTGAGCTTGCAAGGGCAGGACAGCAAGGGGAGCACCCTCCAACTCTCCTATGACAAGAGCCATAGAGGGGCCCTCAAGGCCTTCTTCACTCAAATCATGTGAGGTTAATGTCATCGATCTTGCAAAGATCCCCAATAGAGTTGTGACATCATATGTCGAGTTTGACATGCACTTGGCAGGAGTGCCATGTGTCAATTGGGTGGAAAAGGAGGCATCCAAGATCCACTATCAACCTCATTGAAGGACTTGTGGGCAATGAAAAACTTGGGGGACATCGGGGCTGCCTTTGTCACTAGGATGGTGCAAGCCAAAGAAGAACTCATTCCCAAAGAAGGTGATCCCTTCTTCTGACCCCCATTAGAAGTAGTGTCATCCTAAAACTTATGCTTCATTAGGGGATGTGAGATCCCCACAAAAGAAGTAGAAGGCAAGGAGGAAGAGGAAAGAACCACATTGGACACCATCAATGTATTTGTCATATCCATGAGTTTAGGAAAAGGTAGGATGTTTGAAAGGGACATCAAGAGAGGAGGCTCCACCAAGGGAGAAATGAACACCTGCAACCTTTTAGGGTGAGGGTCATCCACGCTCATGGGGGGAGTCAGAAGTAGGATTGAGGTGAAGGGAACCAAAGTATAATGGACAGAAGAGGGAGGAACAACAAAAGACACCAAAATAGGAGCTATCGACTCCTCTTCTTCCTTTTGTAAGGTAGCCTACTTAGCAACTAGAGCCTTTATTTTGTGCTTACACTCATAACAACGTGATTTATTTAGCTTTGAGAGTTGGAAGCTATGGCTTGAGGAGTGAAAGGCTCTTGTTCTACCATGGGAGTGTCCATTACATCCATTTCTAGTGGAGGGAGTGACTCTGGAATGGAAACAAGAGGAAGAGATGCAAGAACAAAAGCAAAAACTAATGGAGAAGTAGACTCAACTACCTCGGAAGTGGGCCTCTTTCCATTCACCACCAAAGAGGAGAGAGTAGTAGGAGGCCATGAAGGCTGAGACATGAGGTGACTCCACAAGGACCCTTCCCCTTACCATACATAATGGGCAGAGGCATTGTGGGAAAGATGATAAGGTCAAACACTTAACACTTGGCCTTCCACCAAGTAGGCACTATCGGACTCCCCATGTGAGGCATGTGAGTAGAGGCCAAAGGCACCATAGAAGGGTGAGAGGTAGAATTGGATAGAGCAACAAAAGAAGAGGAAGGCTTTTGGGTGCAAACAAACTTCTCCTTCCCCTTTTGTGAGGAGTAGGTGGCCTGTTGTTGCACAATCATAGAAGCCTTAACCGAAATAACATAGGTGGAAGGAGGGTAGGTCATTTTTAGAACTATGCCCCAATTCTTTTATTTAACATAAGTGTGATACAATAGATTCATCCTTGGAGGAAGCAGAATAATAGGGGCATGCTAGACATGATCTAATGAATAGGCCCCATGCGACACTAGGGATTTATACATAGTGTCATGCACAATGTGCATGAATCCATCATGAAAGAAATTCAAAAATTTATGGATCACTGAAGAGACTACATCATGGAAACTAGGCATGGGATGCTTAGCTTCACTCTAAACAGGTCAGACTCTGGGATGATATTAAAAAGAGAATTTATAGTCTTGGGTCCGACTAGGATAGAGAGGGTGATAGTGCCAATTGGAGGGACTGAGAGTCCATTGTTCATACGTATTGTGCTCTTAGATTCATCATACCCATCCTTATGTAAGAAATTTATTAGCATAATCTCCTCCTTTATAACATTAAATTGACACATAGGGTCAATGAGAATGCTATGCGTGATGTTCCCATCGATACGAGCGAGAATGTATAGAGGAGAGGGTTCTTTATTCACATTCATAGGCAAGTCCTATGATGTAAAGGTTATAGCAAGCGACCCATTCGATGGTTGCATAAAAGGGATGCAAAGATGCATGAAAGAGGCCATATTTTACATACTTTGGAAAGGACTTCCTTAGAATACCCCAAAGGTTTGACAACTAGATAGTGACCTATTCTAGAATTGGCTTCACAATGTTTAGGGATCCTTCTAACTATGCTGCTAAGGTTCATAGGTTGGGTTGCAAGGCTATGCATCCTGAAAAACACACACTTACAACACACCTAGAACACGAGAGAAAATTCCTTCAACACTAAGAAACAAAACCAAAATAGTTCATGCATTGGTTTCACCAAAATGTAGAGGAGGGGGACCGACTGCTCAGGATTTCAGGTCACAGGAGAGTCTATAACAATAGGTTGCCTTGATCTACCTCAGGCTAACAAAGTATTTTAGAAGAGTTTAAAGTCTAAAGGCTAAAAAGGAAGAGAAAACTTGATTTGAAAAGAATCTATGACATTGATGCTTAGTGAATGTTAAAGTAGATTAACAAAAATATTTGTCTTAAAACTTTAAATTAAAACTTTTTAAAAGACATTAAAGAAATTAAAAATATAAAATAGAGAATAGATTTGAGAGAAGATAGAAGCCTACAAGTTGATAACGGAGTTCACCCAAATAGGCTGCATCTCAGGGCGCCTCTCTAATGAGTGATTGATCCTTAATTAATGCTCCAAATGCTTGAATACATAAAAGGGTCTTCAATCTGCAGCTAATAAGCTCCACACAGTCTTCTTCAATAGAAAGTCTGAAATCCTCAATTATTTCTCACCGTTGGTAAAAGGATTTGGCTTAAAACCCTTAAAAAATTCCTTCCCTACACTGAAAAATATGATTTCAAAACATAGCCTGTGCAATGTACAATCATACTTTCGACCTCTACTCCGATGGTGAGGATTTTATCCCTTTTCATAAGGGGGCTCAGGTTCAAACCCAAGCCCCTCTTTTCTAGGATTCATAGTTTACAATATTAATAAATGAGATTTCCTTCAAGCCATATTAAGGCTTTTGTGCATGGCACAATGGTAAAGGAGCAAGCGGTTGTGATATGGAGGCTAACAATTCAAACCGTCGGCCTCTTTTTTACTTAAAATGGCTTAGTTTCCTCTTTAAATGAGATCAAGCGCCCATAAATTTCACCAACAATATGTGGCCCAATGGTGGTTGGGAAGATTTGTAGGAGGGAGGTCAGTGGTTCAAATTTGTCTGACCCCATAAATGTATTTGTGACGTCTTTAAATAAAACTAGCACCTATAAATTAATTTCGCAGATCACGCATGGTGCAATGGTTGAGAGGGAAAGTTGCAAATGGGAGGTCAAGAGTTCAACCCCATAAACAATTTTTTAGCAAACAAGACAACCGCGTTGAGTCAATGTAGGGGTGCCACATGGTACCCAACCATTGGGTCATGTGGCACCATTTAATTCATCATATCCTTAACACATGTCACATGAACATTGTCCCACATCATCTACCACATCACCTACCCTAGTAGTTGTACTACTACATTAGCAAATACCACTGTGCCTACCACATTAGCATGTTGATGTCATGCTGATGTCAACATTCGTACTATCTTGGTCAACATTTTTTCAAAACTTTGACCAACCGTAACTTTTGCATACAGACTTCGTTTGATGCAATTCAAGTAGTGTTGGAATTGTCTTGATTGTTGGTGTGAATAAGTCTTGTACCTAGTTTATTCTTTTACTAGGGACTTAGGCGACTTAATTCACATGTTAAGCTTACTTAGGATATTATTTGTATCTTCTAGAAGTCTTAGTTTTCTTATCTAGACTTTACACTTTCCTAGGTAGTTATGAGTTAGTTGTCTCATGTGATAGGATTAAGACACTTGTCATCATCTTTTCTTATCCTATCTCTCATCCTTTCCTTTATAAGCAAGGCATCTCTAACATATTTTGCATAGCATTGTATAGTATTGCATTGATCATATTGTATGATATTGCAATCCTTGTTTGGTGGAATAGGATCTTCTATTGTTGCTTCTCTCTATCTCTTATGGAGGTTATTTGGTGTTGCAGATTGAAGATCTTGGGTTGATCACTTCAACATTGATGAGCTCTTCGACATGGTGCTATTTTTTGGGAGAATTTGGAACAATACATTTTTTGGTGAAGAACATATCCACCTAGATCAATCCTCCCCATTGGAGAGCTTTTGGACCTTCAAAATCCTAATTATACAAAAAGTGAGGGTACATCTCCCTCACTTTTCCAACCTCCATCCATTTTTCTTTGCTAGGATTCATCCCTTTAAATCCCACTCTAAGGTACTCAACAACACCCCTTCGTGAAGTTCTGAACTTTTTTTCTAGGATGACATCTTCCTACAACTCGTTCATGTAATCAGGTGATAGATCATCAATAGAAGGAACTTGAATATCAACCCCCTCATCTATTATCATAGGAGGTTCATACAATTTCAAATTCTCTACATTAACAACTAAGTAGATGTGTAGGTAGATTAAGGTGAAAAGCATTGGTACCGATCTTTTCTTGAATCTCAAAGGGTCCATACCTCATCAACTTGAGATTCTTACCTTCACCTTGCATTCTTTCCTTATTGATGTGTAACCAAACTCTATCACCAACTTGAAACTGATGATCAACATGATGCTTATCATGTCGAGCCTTGTACTTTGCTTGGATCTTCTCCAACTATGATTCAATTGCTAGATGGACTACTTGGATCTTCTAGATGAACGTCAAGGCCTTGTCTGCATCATTATATCCATCTTTAACATCTTCCTTCTTGAAAGAAAAATCCATAGGTGTCCTTGACAGATAACTGAAACAAGTCTCAAAAGGAGATCTTTGAGTAGAAGAGTGTGTTGCATGGTTGTAAGCATGCTGCACATAATGTAGAATTTCATCCCACAACTTAGGATGTTTACTGCAGACCTCTAAAAAGATGAACCATTGTTTTATTGACTACTTTTGTCTGTCCATCTATTTGTAGATGGAATGTTGTGCTCTTCTTCAATTTGGTGTCCATAAGCTCCCATAATGTTGACCAAAATTCCCCCAAGAATCAATAATCTCAATCTGATACAATAGAAGTTGGAAGCCCAAAATGAACCCATACAAACTGGAAGTAGAAGTGTGTTGTTAGTTCAACTATGACTTGTTTTTTAGAAGGCATCAAAATGTGCATTTTATTGAACCTATCCACTGCCAGAAATAGATAATCACACCCTTTCCTAGAAATTGGTAATCCCCTAAAAAAATCCATTGAGATACTTTCCCATGGACAGAATGGCATAGGTAGAGGTGTATACAATCCCAACTTCCTATTGCTAGGCTTGCTTGTTGTACACATTACATGTCCTCTAATATATTTAGAAACATTTTCTTGCATATGAGGCCAATAACAATATTTATGTAGTTGTGACATTGTTTTGCTTACCCCAAAGTGTCCAACAATCAATGATGTATGTGCTTCTCTAATTACCTATGCTCATTCATCTTGTGGAATACATAACTTTCCTGAATGATACAATAATTTATCTTGCACATAGTAGTCTATCTCTTCTACATGTTTTCCTTGAATTAATGTTGCATATATATCCTTAAAGTCTTTTTCCTTAACATATTGTTCTTAATAACTTTCATGTGCCACTAAACTACTTTGAAGAATAATTGTAGCATTTGTTGTAGGAGGCCTAGATAACCTATCTGCTACTTTTTTTGAACCCCTATCTTATATTTTATAAGCAAATGAAACTGTTATAGAAAATCCATCCATGTTAAATGCTTGCTTTGTTGCAATTTAGATTGTGAGTGAAAATGTTGAATTGGTTGATGATTTGTGTGTGTATTATCATTTCCCTACCCATTAGGTAGTGTTTCCATTTTTTTTTCACTTTGAACAAATGCATACAGTTCTTTATCATATGTGGGGTAGTTACTTACTATAGTTGTGAAAGTTTTATAATGAAAGAAAATAGGTTTGCCTCCTTGCATGAGTATTGCTCCCATGGAAAATCCACTAGCATCTATTTCAATTTCAAACAGTTGTTGTAGATCCGGTAGAGCCAAAACTAGTGCAATGCTTAGCTTTTCCTTTAAAGTATCGAAGGTGTTTTGTTGTAGACCTCCCCACTAGAAATATTTCTCTACACTTGTTAGTGTGTGTAATGGAGATGCTATGGAGGAGAAGTTAGATATGAACTTCCTCCAATATTGTATTACACCTAGAAAACTTTTGACTTTTGTAATTGTACTTGCCTTTGGCCAGTTTACAATGACTTTGACCTTTGTAGGATCCACTTTCAAGTGACCTCCTCCTACAATATAGCCTAAGTACACTAGTGATGTCTTAGCAAATTTACATTTTGACATCTTTACAAACAATTTTTATTTTCTCAATACATCCAGTACTTTTCTCACATGCTCTACATGTTCTTCCCAAGTTCAACTAAAGACAAGTATATCATCCAAATAAACTATGAAAAAATCATCTATGAATGGTCAGAAGACATTTTTCATGAATCTCATAAAGGTAGCTAGTTCATTACAAATCCCAAAGGGCATGACCAACCACTCATACAGTACCTGTTTTATCTTAAACATAGTTTTCCATATATCGTTATTTACAATTCTTATTTGATGATATCCACTATGCAAGTCCAACTTAGTAAAATAAACTGTATGTTTCAATTGATCAAGTAAATCATCTATTTAGGGAAGTAGATACTTGTTCTTTACCGTTATCTTGTTCAGGGCTCTATAGTCAATGCACATTCTCCATGACCCATCCTTCTTTGGTACCAACACAATTGGAGAACCACAAGGAGAGGTACTTGGAAGAATAACTCCTTTCTCAACCAAATCTTGAACCTACTTCTTGATTTCCTCATTCTGCAAAACTAATAAACGTTACATGTTGATGTTTGGAAGAGGCACATCCTTTTGTAACTATATTTCAAGTTGTATCTCTCTCTCTTTGGTAGCAATCCACTGAGCTTATATCATCATAGGCAGAAACTACTTTGAATAATTTAGCTTTGTACCTTAGATCATACCCTTTGAATGCTTCAGATTTTCCATCCTCTTTGTCTTTTACAATCATCAATACAATTTTTTTACTAGCATTGACTAACCTCTTCATTTGTCCAATATTCACTAGAGCTAGATTAGTCTTTGTCTTATGTGCACGCAAAATGCATTCTTTACCATCCTTAAAAAGGTGATATTTGTTTTCTCCCCTATAAAATTTTTCTTTCTAATCATAAAGATAGGGACTCCCTAGTACAATTCCATAACTATCTAAAGGGACTACATTAACTTCTACCTCATCTATGAAGTTTGCAGTGATGACAAATCTTAACTTGCACTGCTTTGTTACTTGTAATTGTGTATCGTTGTAAACCCATCCAAGTAGATATGGCATTGGATGAGGTGTTGTAGCCAAGTTGAGTTTCTTTATGACTTCTTCAAATATTAAATTTACTTGAGATTTTGTATCAAACAAAGTATCAATCTTTGTATTCTTTGTTACAACCCAAATATGAAATAACTCATTTCTATAAATATTAGGTGAAGAAGATTCTTTACTTGTACTTGCATTTGTAAAAATTGTATCAACAGAAAGAGATAAACCTTTTCCTTTTCCTTGAATTATGACAACAGTAATCTTTGTCTCGTCCCTAGAGTCAGATCCAAGATCTAGTTGTGCAACAATAATAGTCTTTTTTTTTGCCCTTTTTTCCTCCATACTTCTTCGGCCTTAGTTTCAGATGAAACTTCCAACACTTTGAATCATCATGCCCCTCCTTGTAATGAGAGCATGTGGGCTTATATCCCTCCTTCTTGATGGTAGCTATCTTTTTCCCCTTTCCTTTGCCCTTGGGTTTACCTTTAGGCTTAGATGGCTTCTTGATAGAATTATCATTGAAACTACTCTTACCTCTCAACTCCAAATGTGTGGCTTGTACACATACTTCATCTAGATTATTAGAATTTAAAACCAAAATGGTATGGCTTAAGAGTGAAGACAACCTATATACTTGAAAAATGTCTCTTGGGTGTATCATGGACATTAAGTGCAATAGCCTGCTTCCTAAATTCATGAGAATACTCTTGGATAGTTTGACCTTTACCTTGCCTAAAATTTTTCCAGTTCATAGTTAACTATTACATATGGCCTAAGGGATAAAATTTCTTTTTGAGGGAAAATTTAAACTCCATCCAAGTTAAATTGACAGTACCATGTCGAGTAATTTGTGCTTGAGTTTTACTCTCCCACCAAGTGAGAGCAGTTCCTCCCAACCGAAGAGTAGCTAATTGGATTTTAGAAGCATCATCTAAGAGACCTTGAATTATACAATATACTTCTACTCGTTGAACCTAATCATCTAGTTTCTCAAAATTCAACTCTCCACAATATTTAGGTAGTTCAAACTTTACATCCAACTTAGTTATAGGATTATGTGCACTTTTGAAAGGACTAGCAAAAGAAATAGAATTAGAAGGATAAGATGCAGAAGTTTTTGGAAGCTCATCATCATCTCCTTCCCTTTTCCCTTTGTCCTCATGATCTTCGTGGCCCTTATGCTTTTCTTGCTTTGAAAAACCTCCTTTTACATGCTTCTTTCATTCTTTCCTTTCCTGAAAGAGCACTTCCACCATAGCCTTCATGTTGAGAAAGGCTCATTGAAATTTTTTCTCATCAAGCTCAGAACTTTCTCTAGCTTTTGTCCCTTCCATCTTTGGTGGTGGAAAATTTCTACGTTTACTGATCTTGGGATTAACCTCTGCAAGCATGCCTTCACCTTGTTAACTCCTAGAACGTGTTAAATTCACTTCTGCAATCACTAGTCAAATAAGGATTTGATACCAACTTGATCCAAAAAGAATCTATGGCATTGATGCTTAGTGAATGTTAAAGTAGATTAATGGAAATATTTATCTTAAAAATTTAAATTAAAGCTTTTAAAAAGACATTAAAGAAATTTAAAATATAAAATAGAGCACATATTTGAGAGAATACAGAAGCTTGCAAGTTGATAATGGAGTTCACCCAAATGGGCTACATCTTCAGGTCCCTCTCCAATGAGTGATCGATCCTTAATTAATGCTCCAAATGCTTGAATACATAAAAAGGGTCTTCAATCTATAGGTAATAAGCTCCCCACAGTCTTCTTCAATAGCAAGTGTAAAATCCTCAAGTATTTCTCACCCTTGGTAAAAGGATTTGGCTTAAAACCCTTAAAAAATCCCTTCCCTATACTGAAAAATATGATTTCAAAACATAGCTTGTGCAATATATAGTCATACTTTCGACCTCTACCCCAATGGTGAGGATTTTATCCCTTTTCATAAGGGGGCTCAGGTTCAAACCCGAGCCCCTCTTTTCTAGGATTCATAGTTTACAATATAATAAATGAGATTTCCTTCAAGCCATATTAAGGCTTCTGCATGTGGCCCAATGGTAAAGGGGCAAGCAGTTGTGATATGGAAGTCAACGGTTAAAACCATCAGCCTATTTTTTACATAAAACATATTAGTTTCCTCTTTAAATAAGATCAAGCACCCATGAATTTTTCCAACAATATGTGGCCTAATGGTTGTTGGGTGGATTTGTAGGAGGGAGGTCGGTAGTTCAAATCTATCTGACCCCAAAATGCATTTGTGAAGTCTTTAAATAAAACTTGCGTCTATATTAATTTTGAAGATCATGCATGGTACAATGGTTGAGAGGGAAAGTTGCAAATGGGAGGTCAAGAGTTTGACCCCCATAAACTATTTTTTAGCAAATAAGACAACCACGTTGAGTCAATGCAAGGGTGCCATGTGGTGCCCAACCATTGGGCCACGCACCACCATTTAATTCACCATATCCTTGACACGTGTCACACGATCATTGACCCACATCATCTTCCACATCACCTACCTTGCCAGCTATACTGCTATATTAGAAATTGTCATTGTTCCTGCCACATCAACATGCTAATGTCATGTTGACATACTATCTTGGTCAACAATTTTTTCAAAACTTTGACCGACCATAAATTTTGCATATGGAATTTGTTTGACACGATTGAAGTGGCATTGGAATCATATCAATGAGATCTTCGACATGGTGATGTTTTATAGAGAATTTGGAACAATCAATTTTTTGGTGAACATATCCACCTAGATCAAAACTAGTTGTTGTTGTCCTTCTACAAGCCTAGATGTTTCAAGGAGTCAAGTGAGTAGATTTTTGGAGTCCATACCACAACTTTAAAAAAATACTACTGAAGCACTACAATGTGGGACACAGACTCCAGTGTAGTGCACTAGTGTTTGTGTGGTGTGCTAACATCCATATAGATAGAATGTGCAAGGTACAGTCTTATATCATAGAAAACTAACTAACAACCTAAGTGATGAAGTTTATTATAGTAACAAAAATAGAAAGTAACAAAATGAAAGAATAGAAAGAAGAATAATTTAACTTAAATTATTCTACAAATTGAAAAAGAAGGGTGAGAAAAGCACATCTTCATACCCATGAGTTGATATCTTCAAGATCTTCACCTCAAGGAGAACCTGTACACAAAAGACAAGAAAATGTTGGGGCTGTGTTTAGAGGATTGACTCAGTTAGTCCCTTGCTTTGGTGTTTCCACCTCCACGGACAACCAAGTAGTAATGATTGAAGAAATATTATAAAGGAGAGTATGTAGAAATAGAGATAACAAGAAATAAGCAAACGCAATATGCTACAATATAGATACGATAATTCAGAGTGAATGAGAAGTTGAAGGATATCACTTTCTCAACTAAGTTCTCTAAAAGAAAATGGAGGAAGGAGTGAGTGTGCAAGCCTTCAAATACCAATATTGCCACAACAACAAGGAGAGTGAATCAACAAAACACTGACTTGTAGCTTCAATGGAGGTGGTGGAGTTTGAAAATGTTGAAAGTGAGTGAGAAGAGTGAAGAGAGTTACCCAAAGTGTAAAGATGATCAAGAAGCATGAAATGATGAATAAGATAGCCATTTGAAAGGTGAAAATGGAGGCAAAATATCCATTCAAAGTTGGTCAAGGGAGTATAAAGCATTATACTTCATGTCCAATGGAGAAGAGTAATGCCTATATGGATTCTAGAGGCAGGAACCCTATTAGGATGACAACATGCTACATAGATGTTCATGTGTCATGCTAGCATCCCTAACAAAATATCCTCCACTGACACACAAAACAGTTGCCAAGTGGATAGGGAAAGGTGGTGGAAATAGGGATTGCATTATCAAATTTAATTTTCTAAGGTAGGAGGTAGAATAAATGTGGAATTTTCCTAGGGGTGCAAACTCATGCCATTACAATAATAAAAGTAAGATGAGAGCATAGCCTATGAAAAAAATAGTCATTCATTGTTCATTTGAATGTTAAATTTGATAACTAATCATTTCCATATATGGAACAAAGTGACTTCTTAACTGGGAGAATAAGTTTCCAATAGTGTGTTAGGTGGTGTCCCTATTTGGCTATCTTTTCAATTCTTCATCAATTACATAAAACATAGAGATGACTATCATCATGTGTAGGTTTAAATACCTTCTATGGATTGTCTTACATTTCAAAAACTTACAAAACCAAAACTCTTACTTCCTTTTTCATATTGTTCTATAATCTTATACACTATCCATTTGTTTGTCTTTTGGCACTACCTATCTTCTCCTAAAAACATAGTTTACCTATTATCATTTAGTATTCCTTTACCATGCTTATTGTGGTGACTAATATGCATTGATGGTAAAGGTATAGATCCATTTCTTACTCTTCATAGGTTTGTAACTCTATCCTCTTTATTATCAAAAAACCCTCTCAATACTACCCTGAGACTATGTCCCTTAATATTTATCATAGGCTATCCCATGATGCTCACTATACATTCCTTTACTCTTTCTACTATCAAGCATGTCACTACCTTGTCATTGATCATAATCATATTCTCCTTTTCAATATTCTTTTTTCTATCGTATTTGGTATAAATGATACTATTATATTCAACTTAGGTTTAAGGAAACTTAAAAATCATAATGATAGGCCAAAGAAATAATATTCAAGATTTTCATGGTAAAATGAAACCTCAATTGAATCACTGTCATTTGTAGAGAGTTTGTTGGTGATCGAAGTTGTCCCCAAAATCCATAAGTCTTGATAATCTTCTAGGTACTAGGGGTGTCAAACTTGGAAAATTACCAAAAACCTATATTTATGTTGGGCATATAAGGACCAACAATTGAGGTGGGTAAGACCTCCTTCACTTATGGATATGCAATCGACCAAGGGGGTATTCCCTAAGATGCCAAATTGATTATTTGAAACAATACACAATACCTTACAACCAACTATACCTACTGCACAATGTATTCCAATACTAGTGTCACAATATACCTATGTGTTAATTTGGATAAGTAAGGTTGAGCATATTTCTAATAGATAATCTATCATATAAATATCTAAGAATGGATTTATGATACACCCTTGTATTGTTGTATACATTCATACATGTCAGTAAAACACACATAAAGTAAAAATTTAAGGTTTTTTAATTTGATGTGTTTGGAGTGTGTTCAAGATGATCATAAAGAAATCCAAGTACAAACTAGTGCCTTTATCCATTGGGAAACAAAGTCTCTATATTTAACCAAAGATGTAATAACTCAAACAAGGAAATGCCTTAATCAAGTCACCACAAAATACTATACCTTTCAAAATGTGTAGGAAAGCTAGGCTCTACACAAACACTTAGAAATACAATTGATGGTTCTAGAATATTAAGAGAGTCTACATAGTGATGCTCAAGCATTCCCATAATTTTATAAAAAATTTGGTTGAAAAAATAATCAATGATACATTTGAAAATACATGACAATTGAAACACATAAGGAGACACTCTTCTAAGGTTGATTATGCCTTTAATAACTCAATATTCAATGTTTACAAATGCTATTACAAGCTTGAGATCAAACCCAAATCATTACAATACAAAAATATCAATACCCAGAACTAGAAAATGAAACCTAAGGTTTCTTGTGAGTATATATCTTTTGTTGACTCTGCAATTGCTTCTCTCTGGAACAAGGTATGAACAAAAAAATATAACCCTTAGAATGAGCACAAAATTGCAATTTATACCTCTAAAATTTGTGGAGGAGGAAGGGCCAAGGACATGACCTGAAACCTTAGCAAATCATATGCAAACATGTGGACATCATAACCTACGAAAAAATCATACCACACAAGGTACAACACCCATGCCATGCCTTCACATTAATGAGCACACAAAATTGGAACAAAGTCCCCATGAAATCAACAAAAATCATGGTCAAGATTGGATCTCTAATAGAAAGGAGGGCTAAGAATCATAAAGAAGCATGGGTTCCATTTTTTCCCACTTGAGTTGTTGAAAAATGAATTCAAGATTATCCCTATTGCCCCAAGAATCAAATCTGGCAGTTGATAAAGTTGTTGCATCATTAATGGTGAAACATGTGACAATCTTGCAAAGTGTCCAAAAGTTTGATCAGGTTCCAAAACCCCGATAAGATCCTAAGAAAGAAAGAATTGGAGGGTGGGAGCATAAATATAAATTAAATTCAAATTATCAAGTAAAAATTCTAAAAGTACAAAAAAGGTTTGAAATCCTAACGAGGAAGAAAATAATGTCAGATAAACTAAAATAGATCTATACTTTTGGACCTTTACATCTTGAAACCTTGACATGAACAAAGAAATAAGTAAAAATAAAGTTGGGAGTGAAAGACTAGATCAGAAACGAACATTTCAAATATTTCCAAAAGTCTCGTCGAGACTCAAAGTCCTAGAAGGATGAAAGAAGAAAATTGACTGGGATCAAAGATCTTGTTTAAAATAGGACCTTCTAGACCTTAGGTCCAAAAGTCCTGTCAGGACCCAAAGTATCAACTAGATTGGAAAGAAGAATCGATCATGATTAGGAATCTCGATCGAATCTAGCCCTATGAACCATAGGTTCGAAGTTCCTTTCGAGACATGAAGTTCTAATTGGAAACAAGAAGAAAAGGAGAGAGTAAAACCAATCGGGATTAAGAATTTAGATCAAACTTGGACCTTTTAGTCCTTAGATCTGAAAGTTTCATTGCAACTCAAAGTTCCAATTGGATCAAAAGAAAATAAAAAAACACTTAGAGCTTTTTCAACTAAAAATGAACATGCCATGTGGTGACATTTCACACCTCTGTGGCCTGAAGAGGGGCCCATCAAAAATTCTTGGTAGAATTGTAGAAAGAAAAAAGGGCTCAGCAAGAGAAGACATGAACAAATGAAAAGGATGCCATATGGCATCATTTTCGTGCTTTTGCAGGCCAAAAAGGATTTCATAGAAAAACATAGTGAGCTCATAGAAAGGATACCACATGGAATCACTTCCACGGGTCCATGGGTCAAAAAGGGAATAGTGGAAAAAGGTTGGAAAATCCACAAAAAGGATTCCATGTGGCATTGTTTCCATACATCCACAAGACGAAGCAAATAAAAGTGAAAAAGGGATGAGGTTTTGTGGAAAATGTGTCATGTGGAAATTTTTCCACACACCCACAAGAAGAAGATGGGCCCACCAAAAATGGCTAGTGGACTTGTGAAAAATTTTCCACGTGATAGACTTTCCACACTTCCATGTGTAAAAACAAGGCCTTAGTGAAAATTCAAGTGGACTCACGAAACTTGGATCTGATGATCCCATACAGACCCAAAGTCTTGATGGGATGAAAGGAGAAGGTAAAATCAAAGAAATAGGAAAGATTTGGACATTTTTTACTTAGGTCCAAATGATCGATCAGGACGTGAAGTCCTAATCGGATAGAAGAAGAAAACGGGAAAGCAAGGTTGGGAGTTGAGTGTAGGCATAAACCTTAGTCCAAGTGTTTGTTTGGTACCTAAAAACCTTATTAGACAAAAGAAAAAAATAAAGAAGGGGAGAATGGCATGAACAAGGACATTTGGACTTGGTCCAAATGTTCGTTCGAGGCCCAAATCCTTAAAAGGACATGAAGAAGGAAAGAAAGAAGGGGGAAAAAGACAAAATCTTAGACATTATGCAAAATGGGTTTTTGACCATAGCCTAACAAAGGGGTAATACAACCATCTAAGGGAATTGAGCATGATACAACAATGAAATTTCTCAGATCATCCAAAATTGATGGGGAGCATAAAGGGATAATATAAATCATTACAAAAACATTTAGATTTATGTTTTTTTGCATATCTTAAACTATGATAAGGGTCTAATGAGGTTTTTGAAGAATAGACCCTTGACAAGTTAACTAATTAAAGGGTAACTTAATGAGGATTTATATTTAGCACTATCATCATTGGTTGTTAGAGGATTGTCTCTTTGTGTGGATTGTATCTCATCAATATTTCCTCATCTTTCTCTTGTTATGCTAGGTTTTCTTTATGAAAGACCAGAATCACTATCCCATTTTATACTCTTTCTACCCTATTGTGCTTATGAATGTACATATATGGACTACCCTAGCCCCTTCATGAAAGACTTTTTTCATCTCACTATGGACTCTTCAAGAGTGTCATTTGGTTTTAGGTCTCTTTCCACAAAAACCTCTTAAGGCATGAGATCTATGCCATTGTGACTCTTAAGAGGTCCTTGTCACTATGAAATCTTCTTGAGAGTTCCCTTAATAGAAAAAATCTCCCTTCCTTTGATAATTTTCATCTTGTTCTCTTTACTCTAGGTTCTCTTGGGACATGGTTTCAAGGTCCACTTACTGAACACTTAATCCTTAAGGATTATGATTTAACATATATATCATTTATGTCTTGATTATTGAAGAATACATTATCACACCTTGAAGAATATACTATCACATTTGACTATTGTCTCTATCATTTAAAGGGAATATCTTTAGTGTTCATGCATTACTTTATCACTTTCCTTTTGAAAATATTATGACTTATCTTTTTGATATTAGTCTACTATCTCTCCACCCTTTAAGACTATCCTTTGCTAAATTATTGTTGTTTTTATTCCTTTTTTATTTCATGTCATTGTTCCTGAGTTAGGGACTCTTATATCTAATATTGGAGGATATTTCCACATTGGTATTTATCCTCATTGAGTTACCAAGGTATGAAACCCTTGAGGTTTTCTTTGATCTTGATAGTAAAACTGTCAATGAGTATCCATCTAGCTTTTGACTATCCTATGATAGTCATCTCTGGACTATCTCATACTTCAATAATCCTCCATAGATAGTGATATGGTAGTGTTATTTTGAAAACCCTATCTCTGATATAGCTCTATGGATTTCCCTTTATGATTTTTCACTAACAATTTATTTGAATTCCTTCATATTAAGCTAGGAAGAGCAAATAAATGTTAAGTTAAAATGACTAAAACTTTCAAGTTTGGCATCAAGAACTTAACATGGGGTCCTATCACTCCATCATCAAACATTTTAATCCTTTTTTCCTTCATGTACTAATCTATTATCTGATCTTGGAGGTGATTAAGTTGTGGTTTCCATGTGAAACTATTTGTATGATACATCAGAGACATTCTCCATAGTGTCTTCATGCCTCCAGGGTCAACAATAAACCTGACCCAACTTCCATACATGACTACAACCTCTTGCAATGAGTCACACCTATGAGTAAGATGGAATCCTAACCCTAATATGATATTGATAATTGGAAAAAAGACTCCCTCTAAAATGATACATGGTAAAAGTGTATTTAAGTGACTATTAATATTTGACCAATTCTAAGCCACTACTCAACATGGGAGAATACAAGTATGACCCCTATAATACACATTTTTGAGAAAGAAAACAAAATAATACCTTTTTGAGAGATATTAGATGACACATAAGGAAGAAAAAAGTCAAAATAACCCACTCAAAGACCTTACAACTCATGATAAACTTTGAAAAAACAAAGGTTAACAATACCACCAATGAAAGTTTGAAGATAAATCTATCTGTCATAAAGGACTGAAAAATATCATGCAAAGAGACCTACAATGACCAAAAACCATAAATTGGACCTATTCTTTTTGAACTCAAACTCTCCTCAAAAACAAACTCCCTCTTTAAGTCATGCATATGGACCTTCAAGGGTTAGTAACTAAAGTTAGTAGTGTTTCAAGTAAGAAATTTTGTTGGTCTAATTTAGTTCAAAAGGATCAAGATGATTGGGTGCAAACAGGAAACCTCTAATAGTATTGATCCACCCACCCCAACATGTTGAGATTATCATTTTACTCCCACCAGATGAACGTAAAAAATGCTTATTGATAATAGTTTGCTAAATGCAACTAAAATATTTGGAACATCTGAAATATTGTTGTCATGGTGAAATGGTTTGGAGATTTAAAAAAACAAGAGAGATTATTGTGGAGGGACCCTATGCGACCTTGTACCTTTATATGGAACATTTATAGGTACCACAAATTCTGAGATACAACCCATCTAAGTTTTCCACTTTTTGGCACTTAGGGATCTTAAGAGAAAGCATCAGCACAATGTAATCTAGAATGATCAAGCATGCTAGGGAGTGAAATAGGATCTTTCTTGGCGTAAAATAATCCACCTATATGTATTAGCACTTTTGGTTTGGCCCCACGATGAACAAAAAAGAATTACTACCATGCAACTTTCTCTTCAATGCATTTGATGCTTTTGCAACATCTAAAATAGTATCACCATGGTGAAATAGCTTAGAGAATGGAAAATTGAGAGAGGTTATTGTGAAGGGGCCCTACATTCCCTTGCACCTTCAAACATTTTTTTCTAGTTACCATTGTTTTTGAGAAACAACTTGTCAAAGTCTACTACTTTTTGGCACTTAGGGCTCTTAAGAGAAAGCATTGATGCAATGTAGTTTAGAACGATTGGGCATGTTGGGGTGAAAAATAAGACATTTCCTATTATATATTTGCTCACCTAAATGTTTTGGTACTGTCGTTTTTGCCCCATGATAAACAAAACAAAAATTATGCTACCTTGCAACTTTCTCTTCAATGCATTTGACGTTTTTTACATGTGAAAACTTATTGCCATGACGAAATGGATTGAATTTTTAAAAATTTGAGAGAGTTTATTATGGAGGGACCCTATGTGACCTTGTACCTTTAGACAAAAATGTTTCTAGGTGTCACAGTTTCCAAGAAATATCTTGTTAAAGTTTTCCATTTTTTGGTACTTAGGGATCTTAAGTGAAAGTGTTAGCACAATGTAGTTTGGAATGATTGGGCATGGTGGGGTGCAAAATAGGACCTTGCCAAGCATAAATCTACCCACCCAAATGTTAGTCTTTGAAGCTTGCTTAGACTTTGAAGTTTAAATTTTGGCCACTTTTCCCGACATGTTTTCCCCCCAAATTAATTAATGGGGGAGTGTAAGGGGGGTAGAGCCCTACCTACAAGAGAAAAAATTTCCTAATATTTTAATAAAGAATTTTCTATAAATTTGTATGTATTTTCAGTTTGAAAACCAACTTGTAACTACTTGATTATTATAAATTTTCTTGTTACGGATTAGAATTCCAAAAATGGTCATACAACTAGAAATGAAAAGTTGCACTATAAAGTGTTTGAATCTTGCAACACGGTGTATGTAGAAGGTAGAATGAACAACATGTGGATGAAGTCAGAAAGTCATAGTTTAGTGAATAGTGCACACAATAGCATGTGAGACATTTAGAACACTTGGGTGTATTCATGATTTTTGGGGAATGGATACACAACTTATTGTTGCAAGTTAATTGTAAATTATAATTGCTAGAAATTGAATAATAAAATGGACTATTGTTTGTGGATGTAGTCTAGGAAAGGGTGAACCGTGTTAAATTCTTGTTGTCTCGTCTCTCTATGTGATTTCATTCCTCTATTTTATTGATTAAATATACATTTAATTGGTAATTTAATCTCCTTTTTCCTTCCTACAATTCCTAACACAGGATGTGTTGGCATTGTCTGTTTGGCCCCACAAAAAACATAAAGAAAATTATGCTACTTTGCAAATTTCTCTTCAAAGCATTTGAAACTTTTTGCTAAATGTGAAAATTTGTCACCACAACCAAATGGATTGGAGTTTTAAATTTTTAAGAGATTTTTTGTGGAGGGACCCTACGTGACCCTGTAACTTTAGATAGAATGTTCCTAGGTGCCATGGTTTTTGAGAAATAGCTCATCAAAGTTCTCCACTTTTTGGCACTTAGGGATCTTAAGAGAAAACACTGACACATTTGGTCTGCAATGATAAGGAATCTTAGGGTGTAGAATAGGACCTTTCCTAGCATAAATCTAACCATTTGGATGTTTTGGCACTATCGGTTTGGCCCCACAATGAACAAAATGAAAATTATGTTACCTTGCAACTTTCTCTTCAATGCATTTGATGTTTTTTGTAACATGTGAAAACTTGTCGCAACAACCAAATGGATTGGATTTTTAAAAATTTGAGAGAGGTTCTTGTGGAGGGACCCTACATAACCCTATAACTTCAAATGGAACATTTTTAGGTGCCACATTTTTCAAGAAGCAACTCAGCAAAGTTCACTACTTTTTGACACTTAGGGATCTTAAGAGAAAGAGTTAGCATAATGTAGTCTAGAATGGTCAGGCATGTTGGGGTGTTAAATAGGACCTTTCCTAGCATAAACCCAACCACCCAGACATGTTGGTGCTATCATTCTGGCCTCATGAAAAATAGAACAAAAATTATGCTACCTTGCAACTTTCTCTTCAATGTATTTGACATTTTTTGCATCGTGTGAAAAATTGTCACCAAGACCAAATGGATTGAAGTTTTAAAAATTTGAGAGAGGTTATTGTTTAGGGACCCTATATGACCATATACCTTTAAACAAAAATTTTCTAAGTACCACAGTTTCTAATAAATATCTTGTCAAAGTTTTCCACTTTTTGGCACATAGGGATCTTAAGAGAAAGCACTGAACCAATGTAGTCTCGAACAATAGAACATGTTGGGGTGTGGAATAGGACCTTCCTAGAATAAAACCACCTATTGAGACATGTTAGTGCTATTAGTTTGGATCCACAATGAACAAAATAAAAATTATGGTATCTTGTGACTTTCTCTTCAATGTATTTGATGCTTTTTATAACATGTAAAAACTTGTCACCACGACGAAATGGATAGGAGTTTTAAAATTTTGAGAGAAATTATTGTGGAGGGACTCTACATGAATCTGTAATTTTAAACAAAATGTTTCCAAGTGCCACAATTTTTGAGAAACAACTCATCAAATTTTTCCACTTTTGGCACTTAGGGCTCTTGAGAGAAAATGTTGACACAATGTATTTTGGAATGATCAAGCATGGTGGGATGTGAAATAGGACCTTTTCTTAGCATAAACATGCCCACCTTTGGCACTGTCGATTTGGCTCCACAATGAACATAATAAAAAATATGGCTTTTGACAAGTTTTTACTAAACACATTTGACCTTTTTTGTAACATTTGAGAGAGGTTATTATGGAGGGACCCTACATGACCTGTACCTTTAGATGAATTTTTTTTAGGTGCCATGTTTTTTGAGAAACTATTTGCCAAATTTTTCTACTTTTTAGAATGTAGGGCTCTTATGAGAAAGTGTTGACACATTGTAGCCTACAATGTTTAGGTGAGATGGGGTGTGAAATAGGACCTTTTCTACCATAAAACCACTCATTTAGACATGTTAGCACTATCAGTTTGGCCCCATGACACACGAAATGCAAAGTATGTTTCTTGACAAGTTTTTATTGACTCTAGCAACTAATTAGGAGAGGGTCTAAAATTATACATAAGAGTATTCAAGGGAAATCATGAGGAAATAGAGAAAAATATACTGGAGTAGGTTGTGCAAGTCAAGAAGCTTAGGTACACCCTATTTTGATTGAGCTTAACATTAAATAATTTTTTACCTAAGTTTTTACACTTACTCTTTGCAAGATAGGTGTGGATATGAAAAGAAGAATAGATAATGACATGTCACAGTGTTTCAACAGTTTGAGAGCATTCATATCATGATAATATTTCTTTTCCAATGATGGTCTCTTAAAAAGCTTACTTTAAACCTTGATGACATTTGAGTGAAAAGAACATAGGGAAATATGAAATTTATAATGCATTGAGGAAGTAACAATTTGAGCATATTAGGAGATAGTCCTAATGAAGTTATGAGTACCCTAATGAATTTATGATAGTCCTAATGAAGTTATGACTATCCTAATGAATTTATGACATTCCTAATGAAGTTATCGAAATCCTAATAAAGTTAAGATTTCCTAATGAACCTTAGACAATTCTAATGAAGTTATGACAATCCTATGACACCTATGACCGTCACATCTCAAGTTATGACTACCCTAATGAATTTATGGCAGTCCTAATGAATTTATGACAGTTCTAATGAATTTATGATTGTCTTAATGAACCTATGACTATCCTAATGAGCATATGAATACATTCTAGAATTTTTTTACATCCTTGGGGATGTTAGAAATAATTGTTTTAAACCTACATGATTAAAATTAGAAATCGATTCACCTACCACCCCTAATCCTAATGCTACACCATCAAATCTATACCATATACCCTCGACCCTCTACCTTATACCATCAACTATACCAAATACCATCAACCATATACCCAATATACTCAACACTAAACAATATACCCTATACACTAAACCATATACCCTCAACCTCGAACACTATCCCTTAACCCTAGGATGTAAAGCCTATATGCTAAACCCTCAACCCTAAACTCCATACCCTCAAACCTGGAGCCTATACCCAATATCCTTAACCCTAAGCCCTATACCATTATCCCTACACCCTCAACCTTATACCCTCCATCATAAACCCTATACCCTCCACCCTAAACTATATGCCCTATACCCTCAACTGTAAACCCAATACCTTCAAACCTATACCCAATATCCTCAACCTTAAACCCTATACCGTATACACCAAACATTATTCCCTTAACCCTAAAGCCTAAACTCTATACCATCAATTCTAAAGCCTAAAGCCTATACCCTCAAGCTTGTACCCTATACCCTCAACCCTAAATAGATACCTTATACCCTCAACCATAAACCTAATACCCACAACCCTATACCCAATATTCTCAATCCTAAGTCTTATACCCTATACAATTAACCCTATACCCTCAACCCTGAACACTATCCCTCAACCCCGTACCCTATACCTTAAACCCTAAACTGTACACCCTCAAAGCTCAACCCTATACCTTATACCTACAACCGTAAACCCTATACCTTGTACCTTATACCTAACACTGTCAACCCTAAAGCCTAAAACCTATACCCTAACCCCTAAAGACTAAAACCTTTACCCTCAACCTTAAATAGATACCTTACACCCTCAATCATAAACCTAATACCCTCAACCCTATACCCAATATCCTCAACCTTAAGCCCTATACCCTATACACTCAACTCTATACTCTCAACCCTGAACACTATCCCTTAACTGTATACCCTCAACCCTCAACCCTATACCTTAAACCTTAAACCCTACACCCTCAACCCTATACCTTATACCCTCAACTATAAACCTTATACCCTATACCTTATACCAAACACCATAAAACCTAAATCCTAAATATTATACCCTCAACCCTAAATCCTAAACCCTATACCCTCAACCTTACACCATAAACCCTATACCCTATTCCCTCAACACTAAATAAATACCTTATACCCTCAACCATAAACCCAATACCCTAAAACCTATACCCAATATCCTCAAACCTAAGCCCTATACCCTATACATTTAACCTTATACCCTCAACCTTGAACACTATCCCTCAACCTGTTACACCCCATTTTTTATTTACAAATTACTTTTAACTTTACATTAAAATACAATGTTGAATGTGTGGTAATGATACTTTGATATTTGAACATCATGATGAAACTAAATGAAATATGATGTATTTGCACTTAAATGAATTATTGTTATTTATACAATATTATGGATATGTTATAACTAATAATGACTAACTATTTGGATGTTTCTTTAAGTGTAACACAAGATAAATTTCACACCCTCCAAAAGGAGAGGGAGAGTATCACCCAAGAGAAGGGTATGTTCTATGAATTTACTGGTATTATTATATGAGTTTTCTTGCCTTGTACAAGTCAAGTTATAAACCCCATTGAGTTAGTGTGGGTCCAGGGTCGTTATTTGCATCATAAGGGTGAGTAGAACCTAATTGTTATATTATCTTGTTCTCTTCATTTTTATTTAATTGCAAATATATTGAGATAATTAGTAAACATCTCATGTATAATATATATATATATGTTATTAAGAAGAACATATTCATATATGTATGCATATAGGGATGTATATGCATACATATACAGTGATTATGCATCAATATTTATATGTATATTCATATATGTATATATATTATAATGAAAATAAAGTTATATATATATATATATATATATATAACATTTACATGCTTATGGAAGAATGCAGGACGATAAATGATTTTGTTTATTACAATGCTCATCGAGAGGCATGATAGCCTTCATTGATGGCTTTGGTTTTATTATTAAAAAATGGTATTAAAGTCAATGTTATGGCGCGATATTATTAACCACCAACCTTATATTTTTAACACCATCCATGTGGTGATTTTATTTAAATTTTAATTGATTTAAAATGTTGTTTTAACATTCTTTCTACCAACTATCTAATTTGTGGCAACAGGGAAATGCTCAACGAAGGTAAGTTGAGCCATTTACCATATTTCAAAGTGCATATTTAATGTGTTTTGCACCAGCTTTAAGCCTTGTGGGGCCACAAAGGTGTTTGCAATGGAATATATTTAAATGCTATTTTAACCTACATCCAACATGGTATTTTTCTATGTGATTTTTGCTTGGTAATTATTCTTATAACTACTTATATCTTGTGGATATGGGTCGTGGCATTTGTTGCATGAAAGTTGCTCTTGAAACCATTTTTTATTTTTTTTATTAAAATAAGCTAAAAGAAAATACAAAAAGAATGGGGATAGTCCAAAAGGAGGACTGTACTAGAAAGAAAGAAGACTCAACACCTTACGAGACAAAACAACAAAATTAACAACTTTATCAATAACCAACTGAAACCAATTGAACAACAACACATAGGACAACCTACAATGAGCACCAATAGTCATAATTCGAATATCAGTAAATGAGCTAGGAAGAAATAACCAGCTGAGCATACTAGAGCACAAAAAGAACAAAAACATAAGAGATTACACTTTAAAATTGAAGAAATCTTGAATCATTTTGACAGTGTGGAGTTCCCCTTTATGCAGCTATAAAAACTTATGCTTAATCACGTCTAGGCACTTACAAATATCCTTGTCAATGTGTTTCCATCTCTGTTGTGAATATAGAATGATGAATTGCAACAAGAAGTCAGAGTAAAACTTTTTAAACTACTCTTATCTTGGCAACTAGGGGAGTTAGATAGAGAGGTTGGGAACTAAATTTAAAAACACATTTAGTTACTTGGCTTATCTAATGAAACCAAGAAAGTTAATGAATGAGAGATCATTTTTATGTTCTATTTAACAAATATTTGTGTATTATTAAAGTAAACATGTAAATTAGATAACAAAACATATTTCATAAATAAGTTTTTGAAATATAATTGGCTACAAAGTTTGGATCGATAAGGGTGATTAGTCTGGTTCCACTACCATAGTTGCGATAATAGTGGCAGATGGGGCAAACAAAAAATCTAACTTGATGAAAAAAATCCAACTTGTAATTAAAACTAAAAAAATCTAATTTCTTTACTTTTATTCACTTCATGAATATAGTCTTTATTGTTTTTTCTCTACTAGTAACAAACTTAAATTATAAATTACCTTTATTTACTTGATTTTTCCTTTCACAAAGTTTGAATTGGTAGTGAAAAGATGCTTAAAATAACTACCTAAGTTGGAAACATCATAAAGGAAGAGGCATGCCTACAAAACTAGAAGAATATTTTAAAAATCAAATTATGATTAAATATTTACTCTCTTTTTTATTATTTAAATGAAATTTAATATATATACTTTTAAATCTCTTCTAAGTTTAAAGAAATAAAACAAATATCTTAATTTATTTATTTTCTCTGACAAAATTTTGGATAAGTTTTTTAATAAATAATTACTAAGAAGGAAATTTTAAAATAGAGGACCAATAGTGGAGTAGCGTTCTAATAGTTGTGATACTTGTTGTGATATTTTTATGTATTCATTGAACAAATACAAACTATTAATTGAACATTTAAATGTCAATATTTATATATTTTTGTGTCAATCATAGATATACTAAAAACTGTGCAACTACCAATAATCAATAAAAAAATAATAAACATTTATCATTCATTACACATTGAATATGACACAAAATAAAATATTATTTATAACAACTTCAGAATACTTCTGCACAGATAACAAAACTAATATTAAAAATTACATTAACTTTTGTCCAAACAAATGAACAAAATAGTCAAACTTGTACTTGTTACCTACTTAGGAAGTAGGCTAATCCCTTCAAGTTCTAGTGCACATCTTAACTAATATAGAAAACTATATTTTCAATATCTGCTGCCATCTCTCATTAAATCTGAACAAAAATTGTTGGTAGTGTAGACTTCTCCTATCAATCACTCGTACCATCTGTGGATACTTCTCAGCAATAAATGTTCAGCCTCTAGTACCTGCAAAAATTCAAATACCAGCACTAAGACTCACCAATTCCAGCAATATCAATAAATGTTGAGCCTCTCGTACCTGCAAAAATTCAAATACCAGCTGTGAGATTCACCAATTCCAGCAATATCAATCTCTGACATCTTATTTTATCCAATAAGAATGCAGCATTTACAAGCCACGGATCAACCAAAGCAATTTCAATTTATTTTATCCAATAAGAATACAGCATCTACAAGCCACGGATCAACCAAACCAATAAAACCATCTACTTTCTCTGTATCAGACTACATACATTCTCTCTGCATACATTCTCATTCTCTCTGCATACTGTCAGAGCTGTTAAGAGATTACCAGACAACTCAACATATCAGATTGCAGGTTCAGACCGTTCTGGTGTTTACTGTTCAGGTATGTTCTTATTTCCTTCATCTATTTTAATTTATATTCATCTGAGAAGGAAATTTGTTTACATATGAAAAGTATAAATTACAAATCTATTTTAATTTATATCAAAGCTGTGCATTATTGGAGATAGTTATTTGTGCATATTTTGGGCTCTTTCATATAGTCTGCATTATGGGAGACTATATGAAAGAGCCCAAAATATGTCAAAAACTTAAAAGACATTCAAATAAGTAGTACGAGAACAAATAAGTAGTACGAGAACAAAAGAACAACAAATACAGTGCTTAATGTTTTGTACCCATTTGCAGAGTGAAGACGTAAAATAGAATAACTTAAAAGACATAACTTAAAGGCTAGGAAGCTCAGACCATCAGTCAATGATGAATTATAAGAAAAGTGCAAGGTCCTCGGTCATTGTTTTGGGAATCATCTTGAGAGCATCAGAGATCTCATCGAGCTTGAGCTTGCTTGACTCTTCAATTAATCAATCAGATATGATCTTCAGGGTGCCAAGCAAGCTTTCTTTGGTCCCTTCCTCTTCCTTTAGCTATCAGGGGAATTCATTAGACTAAATAATATTGTTCATTTATGAGAACATAAGGAGTTTCTTTCTGAAATCAAGAATATGAGGACAACTAATACATAAAAAATTATGTAAAATATAGATTTGAAGCATATGAAATAAATCTAGACATATGGAACTAATAAAGAATATAACGAACATTGTACAATATGGAAATTTATAGGGTATTATTAGATGAAGGAAGGTTAACTGTATCAGGTAACACTAATTTTCAGAAGTTTTATTTTCTTGGTTTTGGTGTAACGTCTCTCCTAGATAACTATGCTCAGTTGCATTATTTTTTTTACAAACATTATTGAATATTCTAATCTGGATAGAAAGCATTCTCTGTTTTCCTAACAGTTAAAAAAATAAATTGGCATGCAAACTTTGAAGTCTCGTTTGAGATCATATTTCATTGGTACATGGAAACAAAAAGTATTCCTTTATAAAATGCACATATTTGTTATGTTTGATTTTAAGCCAGTGAGGCTCAGAGCTCAAATGTTAACCCTCCCTTATGTTTGAATCAAACTGACCCACTCAAAAATTCTACAGCAGCAGGGACAACCACCATAGAGTGGAGGCAAGCAATTCCAATTACCCAAACATAAAGCCTAATGACAGGGAATTCCTGTAGGCATACCAGCCACAGAAGACCAATAATCTCATCTCTGCTATGGCTTTCTGGCAAAAGAGTTTTCCCTACACAATGAGGCATGAGATCCAACAATTTGCCATGTTTAGAAGCTAGTTTTTCAAGTGTGCATTGTTGGTATTGCGTTTGGCCCCAATTCTTGAACAGTTTGGTGCTGACTTTAACAATGGTGCAATATTATTAGGTCATAATTCTTCATATACTCACCCAAAATGTTTGCTAGTTACTTTCAAAACAGACATTCTTAAACCTTTAAAGGAACTGACGGTAGTTGGGAAATTTTAATAGGCCCTTGGTTTACTGGTGTGGTTGATGGATTTTTATTTATCCACAGATGCTTTAGTTTCATTTTTATTGTTACTCCATGAATGAGATGAATACATTTATCATCGCATCGCCATATACCTTCAGCTACAACAGCATTTTTGAAGACATTTAGTAGGAATACAAAAAAAGAATAATAATAAAATATTTATATAAACACATATGTTTGACTGCTTATACTTAAATGGATATCATTACTTCAGTACAAAGAGAAATAAAAATGATTTAGAAGCATATGTACTTTGAAGAGAAACTTCTTTTACTGCTTTGTTTACATGCTGCAAATCACTCTGAACAGAATTCAAAACTAGCACGACACTATTCAGAGCTGTATCAACGTTGCCAAGCCTTTGCTCAAGCTCTTCTGAAATACGGTCTACAAAAATGGAGATTTTGCGAGATGAAATATAGTTCTTTAAATTTCAAAGCTTTAATTTTTTGAACTAGACGAGGGTTTAGAATTTAAAGAAGGATACAGTTGTCAGCTGGATATGATCCATGATTGATTCTCTGGTTCATATTATTGGCACTTAAAATATTAGTTGATTAATATATTTTGAAGTGTTCAATGCTAGGAAGTATGCTCTTAAAATATATTTGGAGTAATATATGAGTAAGAAACTTGAAGTGAAAACTGAGTTGGTAACGTGATATGATTATACATTTTCGAATACGTTCTGAACATTGAACAAAATAACTAATATTTGATAATTTTTTCTCTAGGCATTATGGCTGCAGGAAAGAGAAAAAGCAAGAGAACAAACCGAATGTCAAGAACTCGTTTAGCACGGGGTGTGAAATTTCAAGTGGTTGACTCAGATGATGGTGAGACTTCAGTGAAGAAATTGGTTGACTCAAATGATGGTGAGACTTCAGTGAACAATTTCTTCATTGGAGATTGAAGATACCATGTCTTCAATCATGAAGATTGCTATATAAACATCGGAGACTGAAGATAAAAATTATAGACTCACGAAGGACACTTCAAGCATACCTAAAAATTACTTAAACACCAGGCATGATTTGACTTGTACTGAAACTTTTGCAGCTGCTTGCAATCCAACCAAAGCAATTTTTAGCCCATGATTCGTTGAATACACTGAAGCCACCAAAGGACACCCCAACTGACCAACTAAAATGGAATTAACGATGATAAAATGCAAGATTTGTCCCGCCCTTTGAAAATGATAGGACAGGAGTTATCTCTACCAGTTTGGCCAAGCAAACCAGATTTCAATATAAATCTGCCTCCCTCTTGCAATTTTTTAAATTAAAAGCTTTCTTGCAGTTTTCGTTATTATATTTAATTATCAAATAATGTAAGGGTATTTTTGGGGTTTGATAAAATTTCAATAAAAAATAAATAAGTCTGCCTTGGATTGCGGGCCGATTATGCTCAGGATTTAAGATAATTACAGAGAAATTGTTGACGATCATGTGTATTATCAGCAGGTTTGGTTGCTAAATCGGAGTTAAAAAAGCAGAGGTTTTATTACTGTGCAGTACAATTTAAGCTTTTACAGTATTACATTTATTTAGGGGCGGCATTTTTTAGTTTGTTCTGTAAGAGAGCATAAACAGAAGAGTTACAGTAATTGTTATATTTTTATTTTGTGGAAGAGATCTGTAAGTGTATTTTGTTCTCTGTGGCATTTTTTAGTTTGTTCTGTAAGAGAGCATAAACAGAAGAGTTACAGTAATTGTTATATTTTTATTTTATCCTTTTGTCGCAGTGGGAAACTTGGTTTTTGCAAATAGACAATACCAAATATGGGCAATTTTCTCAAATGAAGCAATAAGGAAAAAGCATATGAGGTTACTGTAAGTTTTATCAGAAAACAGTATACTTTGCATCTTATAATTTTATCAGAAAACGCTCAGAAAACTTAGCGGCTTGACCCTAAAATGGTTTTAGCACCTTACCGAGCCCAATTTTCCAGTTGGGTATTCCCCAAAAAAACAAAACATTGAACAAAATTTATCAGACCACCAAATTTTATTGTGGGTTTTCGAAAATCAAAGAACATTGAACAAAATTTATAAACCCTAACCTTAAAGTTTTAGAAATAAACTGCAATGCAAAGATTAATACCACCGAAAATGGGTCATAGCCCCAGTAAGGTCATGAGGTTGCAGCAAACGCATGGGTGACTGACAACATTAACCCATTTTATCCTTTTGTCGCAGTGGGAAACTTGGTTTTTGCAAATAGACAATACCAAATATGGGCAATTTTCTCAAATGAAGCAATAAGGAAAAAGCATATGAGGTTACTGTAAGTTTTATCAGAAAACAGTATTCTTTGCATCTTATAATTTTATCAGAAAATGCTTAGAAAACTTAGCGGCTTGACCCTAAAATGGTTTTAGCACCTTACCGAGCCCAATTTTCCAGTTGGGTATTCCCCAAAAAAACAAAACATTGAACAAAATTTATCAGACCACCAAATTTTATTGTGGGTTTTCAAAAATCAAAGAACATTGAACAAAATTTATAAACCCTAACCTTAAAGTTTTAGAAATAAACTGCAATGCAAAGATTAATACCACCGAAAATGGGTCATAGCCCCAGTAAGGTCAAAAAAGACCTTACCGCTCAAAGAGTTCCAAACCCTTGTAAAATGGTTGTGTCGAAAGACACAGTTGCATGGTCGACAGCAGGTGACGGCTACAGGATTGGCGGGGAAGTGAACAGTAGACGACATTCTCTTCACAGGAGGCGACGCGCACCATTCTCTTCACAGGAGGCGACCTGCAAATCAACAAAGTTGTTAAAACACCGAAAAAAAATCAAAGATAACCAACAAAAATATATGCAACCTTACCTGCTTGGTCACCATCTACCGTTGCATGGTTGCAGATCTCGCGGATGGACACGTTCGGTGTAGAGCTTCAGCAATAGGCACGTTGGTTGCTGCCCTTCGCAATGGACACGGCGGCGACAAGATCGACCAAATGAGGAGGTAAGAAAAACAGGCGTAATTAGGGTTAGGTTATTATCGCATAGGAATACAAATCAATGAAATCAATTAAATGTAATTCAATATAAGCGATAGGTCATAGGTTATAAGCGATAGGTCATAGGAATACAAATCGATTAAAAGTTTATAGATTATTTAGTCACAATTAAATCAATTAAATGTAATTTATAAATAATCTATAGGTAAAAATTATTCATGTAGTAAAACAAATATGTGCTATATAAAGATTATTAGTAATTATAAGTTATTGATATTTAATTAATTATTAGTAACAAGTTGTTTAATTTGTCAACAATGATGAATCATATTTAAAATAGAAAGTGATTTTTTTTTATGATAAAGTGTTCAATTATTGGTGTAAAGTGTTCAAGAATCGGGGGTGGTAATTCACTACGGTTGGTAGGGGGGTAGAAAATAGGGATTTTTTACACTTTTTACGGTAACGCATAATTAAGGTATCAAAATTATTGATGACAACTTGAAACGAAAGTTGTAAGCAGGGGACTTATCAAGCAAGCCACTGTAAAAAATTGGGAGTGATTTGAAATTTTCTTGTAGGAGAATTAAGAACGCGAAGTTAGGGTGCACAACTACTGGGTCCTCCCCTATGGCTAATGAGAGATTCAGAAGAGAGAGTATCGATTCAAGCTAGTTGGCATGGTAGTTGCAGAGGCCCAAAGATTGTATCGCCATTAATGCCATCTGACGGTAATCGTCTAGGGCCGCATCAATTTTCAGTGTAACGGAGGAGAATACGACGCAGAAAAATATTTTTGTTTTCTGGAGCTTCTCTTCCGTGTTCTGTTAAAACCCTATCAGTATCACACATAGAAATACGCCATATTCTTTGTAACTTTCTATAAACGAAGGGAAATTCTACTGAGGCGACTCTGTACGAAGGTGGACTCTGAATGGCTTTAAGCCATTAAGGAAGTATACTCTCACCTGTTGTCAGATCTCATTCTACAACCTAAAATAGTTCTTCTTTTAATGTGCTTTATTGTTCTCGACAAATGTTGTATTGTGCTTCACTCTTTTACATCCGTCGTGCATTTTTTTCTCTGTTGCTCTGGTAAAACACTAGTAGAGGAAGGCCTTCTGCAACCCCTCACTCACTCCCTCTAGCGTGAACCAGACACCATCGATGGGTGTGAGTGGACCAAAGCCCGATAAACCCCTGGATTGTTTGCAAAAAGGGGCGGAAGGGGAGGCGGAAAAACCGGTCAACAATGCTGTCAATTCCTTTAAAGAAATCATTACTAGCAATGAAAGGGGCACCGTGCCTGTGATGGCTACCTTCATTGCAGTAGGAAACGGAAGGGTAGAAAGCACGAAAATCTCAAAGGCTAGAGGAGGTAAGGTCTCTTACACAATCCCTAGGGTAGATTGCTTTATTCCAAATGAGGACATGGCAAAGGTTCTTGGCAATGAAGAGAAAAGACTCAAAAATACTACAATTTTTTTCGCTACTTTAGACTGTAATAAAGCTCCCTCGAGAAAATTCTTTGATGACTGGCTAATGAATGTCTAGAATAAAAAAAAGGGAATTGAACACTCATTCTGTAGATTAATCCAAAAAGGTCTTTTTCTGATATTCTTTAGGGATAAAGAAATGCAAAAAAAGGACACAGACAAAGAATTTTGGTATGTTGGAAATGCAGTGTTTAGGGTATTTGCCTGGTCACCGAGTGTCTTAAATGAGGAAGTCCTAGCCTTATCTTACCCTAGATGGATAAACATTAAGAATGTGCCACCTGTACTTTGGAGGGTTATCCTGCAACTCCTCTCGCACTATGGGAGAACCATTAGGGTTAAGGAAACAAAAAATACTGTCCTGCATATGGATGCTCACGTCCTGCTATCTATCACTCCCAGAAATCCCAGATGAAATTGAAATTGAAATAGAAAATGCAATTTTAAATTGCAAGATTGAAATCCTAGGAGGTGCCAATGCATGCTTCCTTTGCAAAAAAGAAGGGCATAGAAGGAAAAACTGCCTGATCCTAAGAAACAATAATGTGGGGAGGGCTAAAGTGAAAGATCCTATGCAGAATAAAAAGCTAATCCCTAATGCTATGGAGTCGAGGGTGGGATCGAATCTGGAAATCGGGCTCGAATCTGCAAGCCCTAATCCTAGGGGGCAGAGATTCCTACGGATGCCACTTGGGCCCCACCCCAAGATTTAAGGATGGAAGGCTCTTATGATCTGGTGCTAACCAAAGAAGAACAATTGGTGATTGCCAAAAAATCCCAGATTCAAGGGATGTCGGAGTTGGAAAATAAAAGTAATGAAACTAGGGAAGATGTTAAAACTAACCCAAAAGTAAGAGGGGAGATCAATCCCTTGATCAAATATGTTCTTGAGAAGCACCACTAAAGAAGGGGTGGCCACCTCTCCCTTGGGGGAAAACTAAGTGCTCAAGAGATGGTCATGCAACATATGAGAGAATAGATAGAAAAAAATAAAAAGATAATGAGGGATCTAAGGTGGCATGGATGTAATACTAAAGAAGAAAAGTTGGTTCAAACCCTGAAAAAGAACCTTAATCTTAAAAATACCTCTAATATGGAGGTACATCCAAGAAATGATAAAGTAAAAGATTGTCAGGAGGCAGAGTATAAAAGTCTTAAGTTGGACCCCTCTCCCAGGACAATTGATAAATATTTTGAAACTGGAAAAACTTCTAATACTCCTAGTATGGATGGGGATGACCCCCCTCTACTGATGACAAGACCAGGGGAGGAAATTATCTCCCCTAGTAAGGCCATGAACAAGGAGGGTATCTCCACCCATAGTAGCAGTAGGTTAATTGACATTAAAAGTTCTAAATCGAATAAACAAAAAGGGTCTAATAAAAAAGATGAGAAAAAGGGGGCTTTTGACCTCTCATATTTCAAGCTCTTAAATCAAGACACCCTGCAATTTTTCCAAGACTATTTAAACAACCTAAACCCAAAAAGGGATGTTGCAACCCCATCCAAAGATGAAAGCATAATAGGGAAGTGTAGTCAAGGGGGATGTGCTGTCACACCCCAGCCAAAGGAAGGTGATAAAGAAGATGAAGAAGGAGGTAGCCTGGTGAATAAAATGCTTAAACAAAAAAGAAGGGATAGAAGAAAGAAACCGAAGGATGACTCAATACCCTACCTGAAGAGTAAACTGGGAAAGACAACCCTCCCTAGAAGTGCTTTGACTCCTTTAGGAGCTTGGATGATGGGCCCCAAACAATGGAATTAAATGAATCTTAATTGCTTGTCATGGAACATTAGGGAACTTGAGTCCCCAGATAAGAAGTATAATATAAGGAGATACTTAAACCAAGTCAAGGGAAAGGACATTGTGATGCTCCAAGAGCTCAAAGTTGTAAGGTTCCAGCTTGAGACAAGCCTGAATTTTATCTAGAAAGATTCAACCCACCTTGCTATGAAACATGAAAAGGGAAAGGAGGTACTGCAGTTTTGGTTACAAATAAGTGGGCCAAATGGGTTACTAACCAGGGCCTTTCTCCTTCTAACAGAGCTGCGTGGATCTTGATTGAAAAAGATAACCTAAAATTTGGTATATGCTCAGTGTATGCACCTAATGACTATAGGAAAAGGTGTATACTTTGGGATTGGCTAAGTGAACTACCGAAGGTTCCTTGGATCATTGGAGCAGACTTCAATATGGTAGAAAGCATAGAGGACAAGTCGGGTGGGTGTGATATGGGCTGGAAAGGAAATGAGAAATTCTTCTAGTATAAAATGAAAAATAAACTCTAGCTCTTTGACCCCATAGAAGGACTAAGAAAAGAAAAGAAAAGTATATGGTTCACATGGTGCAACTTCCAAAAGGGAGAGAAAATAATATACTCCAGATTGGATAGATTTTATGCAAACAAGGAAGCAATTTAGTTTGATAAAGTGGAGGAGTCCAATACTAGGGTCAAAGTGACTCTGTGGACTCTCTCAGATCACCACCTAGTCTCGATCAAAGTAATACTGGAAAAAGACCAGCCTACCACTATGAAAAAAGAGGAAAAATTCCTATTGAATACAGAGTTGCTTGAGAATGATGATTGTTGTGATGCCATTTTTACAGTTAAAGAGATTAACAAATGGGTGCACAAGGGGCTTTCACACATTGAAAGATGGAATACCAATGTGGAAGCCTGGGAAAAAATCTTCTAAACAATCAATCAGAAGAAGGCAAAGGACCTAAGGAAAAAATAGAGCTTATTGCAAGGGAACCTCCTAGAGGCTGAAATTGCCCTGCAAGAGGAACCAAAAAATACAATCCTAAATGAGGTGTTAGTATCTGTGAAGGGGGAACTGAGAAAAAATCAGCTGCTAAAGGACCAAGGCATCAAAACTTGGGCAAGGCTAAATTGGGCCTCTCAAGGGGATGTAGGTTCAAAATTCTTCTTTAAATGCCTAAAAAACAAAGAAGCCAAAGAGAGGGTTAATGTGATTTGGCACGATGAAAACCTGTGCAAGGATCCTAAGGTTATCCAAAGTTGCTTTCTCTAATTCTACAAAGAACTATTTACCTCAGAAGGAAATAATGCATAAAGCCAAAAGGCAAGAGATTATTTTAAAAAACTAATTCCAAAGAAGCTATTTAAACAAGAAGCTAGCTAGCTAGACAAACCCCTCTCCTTCGAAGAGGTTAAGGCAACAATCCTAGCACTGAATAATGATAAGGCCCCGGGGGTAGATGGAATCCCCGTTGAATTCTATAAAAAGAACATAGAATGGGTGAGTGAGGAATTACTCAATGTATACACAGAAGCAACTAAGGTGGGATCTCTAGGTAAGAAAATTAAAAAAGGCATTATAAAACTGATCACTAAAGAGGGAGACAAGGCACTTGTAAAAAATTGGAGACTTATAAGCTTGTTGAATGTCTCCTACAAATTTTTTGCAAAGGCTATAGCCATAAGGTTGGAAAGATTGCTCCCAAAAATAATTAACAACACACAAACAAATGTTATCAAGGGGAGATACATCCTAGAGAACCTCCTAACAAGTTGGGAGGCAATGGAATGGGCAAGAACATTAGGGAAAAATATGGGAATGCTCTTAGTGGACTTTGAAAGGGCATATGATAGGATTGAGTGGCCATTCATATTGATGGTCCTTGAAGCTTTTGGGTTCCCAAAGAAAATCTGCAGAATGATTGAAACTCTTATGAAAGATGCCAATGCACAAATAGAGATAAATGGATGCTTGACGAAGGAGTTTGAGTTACAAAGATCCATAAGGCAAGGATGCCCCCTAGCCCCTACACTTTTTGTGATAGTTGTTGATGCTCTACACTATATACTTAGAGACAACCATATAACCCCCAAAGTAAATGGTCTTGTCCTTCCAAATAAAGAGGATCTAATTAACCTCCGGTTTGCAGATGACACAACCCTTATGGTAAAGTTGGAAGAAGAAAATGTGAGCCATCTCATGGGAAAACTTGATTTCTTGGAAAAAGTTGTAGGCTCTAGGATCTCAAAAGCCAAGTCTATTATGCTGAGTTAGGAGGAAAATCATCCTCCTTGGTTTGAAAGGTTGGGTCTGCAATGAGGGGGACTGAGTAAAATAGTAAGATACCTAGGGATCCCTCTCGCAGTTAGCCCCAACCTGAGAGACATGCATGAGTGGGTGAAGGGCAAGATTGAGAAAAAGTTAAACAATTGCAATAATAAGTACCTCTCTTTGGCAGGAAGGGCTCAAGTGTGCCAAAAAATTCTTGCCTCTTATAACATTTACTACTCCTCAGCTTGGCTTTTCAACATCTATCAAGTTGAGGAAATTCTAAAGAAAATTAGACAATTCTTATGGTCTGATAGCAGGGGTAATAAGAAAATGCATGCAATAAAGTGGGAAATTTGTTGTATGGATAAGCAACTAGGGGGCCTAAGACTCAAGAACCTAAAACAACAAGGCTTAGCCCTGGCTGCAAAGTGGATTTGCAAGGCTCTCATAGGAAATGAGTCTTGGAAAGTTTTTATTAGAAACAATATTAAGCTTGCTACACCAAAAAAATCCAAAACCTAGAAGCACTTACCTCTTTGTGACTTGATCTTTGGCAAGTTTTGTAACATCCCCTATTGAGTCTAGGGTGTTTAAAAGCTTGTGGTAAGCTTGGGAATATTCTAAAGATAAAATCATAAAGAAGTGTCAAATTGACATTGATATCAACAAGATCTTCTTGGAAAGATCCATTTGGTGGAATGTATTCCACAATGACAAGCCATTGGATTTATTGTAGGGGTGCTCTACTAAATATTGAAACCAAAAAGGTTTGTCCCACTTTGACCAAATCCTAATAGAGGGTAGAATAAAATGTTGGGATACCCTAAGAGCTAAGTTTGACTTGCCTCAAACTCAGAAAAGAACCTTTGAAACCATTAAGAAAAACATGGTAATTCCCACAACTAACGTGAATGGTAGGAAGAATAATGTGCATGATCTTAATTGGCTGGAAAATAACAGCATTGCAAGTTTAAAAGCAAAGGAGATTTATGGTCTATTGGACAATAATCTAGAACTTGTAGAAGGCTTGAACCAGAAGTGGAGGTTAAATTTAAATGATAAAGATTGGAACCTAATCTTTAGACATAATTGGAACAACACCTTGGAACCCAAGAAGATGGCATTTAGATGGTTGTTGATGCAAAGACTACCAAATGTGGACTCCAACAAGTATCCACTTGTCTGCAATATCTGTAAAAAATATGATTATGTAATGCATATATTTTTTGACTGCTTTTATGATAAATAAATTTGGAATATTTTAAAATTGACACGTTAAAAGATGGGCAAACAAAAGAGGAAAGAAAGTTAGAAATTTTAATGAGAAAATGTAATGACTTTGGGAAAATTAATAACTTACTCCGGTTAATTCTATCAATTGAAGTATTGTGGTTTATTTGGAAGGCAAAGAATAAAGAAATCTACCAGGGTTGTCAAAGAGATCTTACTAATTTTTATAGGAAACTCACTCTTCACTCCATTTATGTGTAGGTATCCATCAACATCCAGGCATCAAAGGAGAAATTCCAAAAACTAATGGAGGAAGGAAAAACAAAAAACAATAACCAAAAAATGGCATTTGAAAAGTAGTGGCTTGAACATAGAGAGGTCTACAATACTGAGAGAAGTGACTACTTGAACAACAGAGGTTCAAATCACATAAGAATAGACAACAAAAGGAAAACGAAATACAATAGCACTTTTGTGTAAAGTTGTATTTATACCTTTGTATTGTTACCTTCGTAATGTAAAAATGTTCTAATGTAGCAAGATAGCAAAAATACAATGGGCTGAAGCAGTGGCACCAAACCAATGCACTAACTGTCATTGATGTTGTACTGTTATTTCAACTATAATGAATACAAAAAAAATTACTAAGAAGCTTCAAAATTCACTCATAGATTCTTTTAGTAATAATTTTAGTATTTGAGTTTCACAAAATATGAATAAATAAATTCATAACTATTCATCTTGAGTTTAAATGTTTTTAATAAAATAATTTAAGAGCCTATAGTTTTCAAGTTGATTCCCTTGCATTTAGGGTCATTGGAAACTGAAAACAACTATTAGCTGATTGTAGACCCAGTAATAAATGTGGCAGTGTCACAAGATCCAAGCAAGTGTTTAGGATTGTCTTGGTTTAAATTAGTTTATGTCAAGATGCATCTCTTTTTGTTTCTAGTATTTTCAACAAGTCTTACATTAAAACAGTTTTAGTAGTTGTATAATATAATTTACTCTATGCACACTTTGAAGCTATTCTGTTTTTTTATGAATTAAATGAATTGTCTAATATTATCTTTACCTTATGGGATTACTTCTTTTTGATCTAGTCTGTTGCATCATTGTTTTTTCTTTAAAGAAACTAAAAAGGAAATTGCATGACATATAGAATGATTTATAACTATAACTATTATTTATTTATTTGTTTTATCAACATTGTTGCTAAAACTTATCACAACTAATTAAAACATAACTATTCTATACGGGGACTTCGCTACACTCCAACTCTTGTTGTTATTAGTCTTTGTCTTTATAGGAGGAGACTAATGTTTCCGATTGAGAAAAGAGAAAATTTATTTGTGTGTTGGGAACTGAGCGCGGGATATAATGCGATGCTAATCTAAAATTTCGATTTTCCATTTATTTTGCTGGAAAAAAAAAAAAAACTATTTATCTTCGTTTGCATTGGCGGGTGCCTAATATCCTGCTGGTTTACATTTTATAGCAATAATTTTGAACAGTCTGTCCAATCATCAAGAAAGAGAAAAGTATTATGCTTGTTTGCCTATTGTTTTGTCTTCTTTTTCAAGGAAGGGAACAAGGCCCTGGAAATGGGCGTGTGGCTGGATTATGCTCCATTTCTGATGTTTAGTGTGGCCTGCCAAACACATGAGATGGCATTTGGAAGACAGCTCACGTTCCTGCATCTTGGATGCCAAGTGCTGAAGACATGCTACAGTCTGGTGCGATGTGGGTAGAGACTAATACAGATGTTGAATGTCTTCCTTTCTTCCATATTTTTCATTCATGCATATGAAGGCAGATGCCGAGTCACCGGGTCAATGGTAGAAGGTAAGTATCAACCCATGTCTCTTTAGTTGTTTTGTTATTGAACATTTTTCCCTAACTGTAGAATTTCCTTTGTTTACAAAAAGCATCATAAACTAGGGCAACCTTTAGAATGGTATCTACAGGTTCAGTGGTAGTTCATTCCAATCGTTTTCAGAATGATGTCTACAAGGTGAAGATTCCCTTAACTTACTTCAACGGCTGACGGCATTTGGGGAATGCAGATCATAGTTCTCAATGACATTTTGCAAGCACATCTTATAGAAACTGTGTGGGAAAAAATTGTAAGGAAATTAAAATATGAGCACATGTAACAAAAATTGCATAGGAAAATTTAGTAAAGAAAATAAAATATAAACACATCTTTACATAAAATGTATAGGGAAAATCAGTAAGGAAATAAAATATGAAAGAAAATCTACAGAATCTCTGTATCTCTTGATTTCCTTGCATGGAACTGATATAGTTTCTAGAACGAGAAAATACCAGTTGCCTGTGAAATTTCTAGAAAGAAGATGTACCTGTGACCACGAGATTTGGTTGAGGGCTCAAAACATATTTCAAGACAAACCTATAAGACAAAATAATAAGCTTCAGATATACTAGCTATAATCTCAATTAAAGCAATTCCACATATTAGTTTTCCTATTAGAAAATATGAACTCATCTCCTCCAGTGCTCTTTGTGAACAAACTGAGTTATTGTCTAGAATCTAGATAATCGATGTTCTATCCTATAATTAAGTGATATGCTTAGACAGTCTATAAGATGAAATTATATTGAAGCTTTACGAATATGGAACTGCACCACACCAGATCAAAAGTATTCTATTACATTGTTTTGAATATGGGAAAATAGCAGAATTTACATATGGCAGTATCACTATATCTTCTAAATTTTACACTGCATTGCTTGGTCTAGTTTTTCTATTGTAGTGTACGTTTCATAGGATGTGTTCAAATAGTCTCTCCAAGTTTCAAATTGGACATTGTTCTGCAGATTTACATTTTCCTTTACTTTTGTATGAGCATTTCTCCTTTGTCCTACTTTTGTACTGAAATATGTTAGAGTTGAATTCAATCTACAGTAGTCCAAATTTCCCAATTGGTAGCCATTCTTTATGATTTAGATTGTTTTTATGCGGATTTTGATGGAGAAATAGAGGCAAAACCCATTTTCATGTTAGAGCTTTCCGAGATTGTCTTTTTCCTTGGTAAGCAAGGTGTACCTTGATTCTTATCCATGCTTTTGCAATCCTTTGCATATTTTTTCTATTCTTCTGATAACTGTGTTGGCAAAAAACTATTTATCTGTAGCTTTGAAAGCAAAGAACTTAAAGTCGAATAGTCCTATTTTCATTTTCGGCTATTAATTCACGATTTGGAATAGCCAACACATTTACAGATTAACAAATATATATAATTTGTCCCATGTTATACAAAGAAATGCATTTTAAAGCATCTGAAATTTGGTTTTATCTAATACCAAGGTAACAACTATAGAGATAATATCATGATAATACAGAATGCAAATAAAGAATAGTAATTTAAACTAGGATCGTTGATGCAAAGCATCATACCAAACACTCATTCTTCAAGAGAATTCATTCCCAAATAGAATCAGGAGAAGATCAAATATGCAAGCATCTAGATTGCTTTATCAAAACTCTCAATTTCTCTTAGTCATTCCAATTTCTTCATCAATTTAACATACTTGCATTATGGTCACATTGACTAATTCAAAGCAAAAACCATTTTAGAAAACTTTGATTCAATCAATTAGATTAACATGCATTTCCAAAACACCATTTCAACAAGGCACCAAACTCCAAACCAATATCCCAAGCCATGTATTAGAATCCAACTCATTGTTCCACTTACCTTACAAGGCAAACTAACAGCAAACCAACCCGTCTTGCCACCAACTAGTTTAAGTTCTTCCAGACACAAGGTTCATTATGTTTAATACATCACCATAAAACATTAAAATCTGCTTATTATGCAGTCAAGACACTATACTCATCATGCTTTCAACTGAAATAAATCAAGAACTCCTTAGATTTTTACAGTCAAGTCATCATCATGCTCATATTGTCATCTTTGCTCACAACTCCAAAAACACCAATTATGCTTCCTAGACCATATCCAAACATGAAGTCATATGTAACAGCATCAACAAAGCCATTTCCAAATGTTTACAACCTTTCCTTTCACTGTTCCAACAGATTCACCATTTTGAGCAATCAGACCAGCATACTCTTAGTAGGTCAATAAGCCTTTAATCGGGTGGTTACACTCCATGCACAAAGCATGTTTGCAAACTCCATAGACAATTAGAAGCCCATTACCATACATAATAACATAACAAAAGCTTACAATAGTCTTCCCTAAGGAAATGATCAAATTCTCAGACATAACACTGGAAAAAGCTTCTAAATTAGCCCATTTTAACAAAGCAAGTGGTCTTTAAACTCCACCAAACCACTAATAACCCTCAAACAGTCCTTGGTAATGCTACAAAACTCAATATTTTAACAGTTTTCAAGATTGAAAAGCCTAGAAACGGCCGGTTCTATCAAACCCTTAAATGTAAGGTGAAAAGTCACCAAAACAAGGAGAGTTTCTTAAATAATACACTTACAACCTTCCAATTCTCCGGCCAATCATTGAAACATGTTTGAATGTGACTGATTATGCTCTTGATGTTGATGTTACAAGCAGTGACGGGCTGCTTCTTCCAGCGTTTTCCGTAATTGCAATAAATTAAATTATAGCCCTAGGCTATTTAATTTATGAAGACTTCAAGAGGCACATCGATTGAAAAAATACATCTATTTGTTAAGCAAACAAATTATAATGAAGAGATGCGATTTTTATTAAGGCCGACCTTGTTTCAAGAGGCGCAAATTTCAAGGGAGACGTCTTCTTGTTGAGATGCTATGCTGGCCGACATGATGATTTGTAAAGTCATGACCTCTCCTCCAGATTGTATATATATTCAATAGCATTCTCATTGTTTATCATTCAAGTTAAGTTCGATATCATTCATTGTGCGTGAATTCTCTACAAGTTCGTTCGAGTTCATTATTGAAGAGGAGATCGACATATTGTTGGCTAAGATTATCTTTAGATTGTCACAATCTGTTATTCTATTGTATCAAATTGGAGTGCATGTGATAGGCCTTCATATCGACCTCTATTGTAAAAGAGACTTCA
This sequence comes from Sequoia sempervirens, assembly GCA_007258455.2. Classification (NCBI taxonomy): domain Eukaryota; kingdom Viridiplantae; phylum Streptophyta; class Pinopsida; order Cupressales; family Cupressaceae; genus Sequoia; species Sequoia sempervirens. Next base: position 13,748 of record VDFB02299804.1, on the reverse strand, counting down.
TTGTTAATCAATATATAAGTAATATATTGTTGCTTGGTTTTTCTCCCTCAAGTAGAGAGTTTTTCGAGGGTATCTGCCGTGTTCTTGAGTTAATTTTGAATTAATTTTCTGTGTTCTTAATCTGATCATAAACTTAATATGGTATTAGAGCGGGTTTGAGAAGATTGTGATTAGATTTGTTCTTACAGCGATACTCTATTCTCTTCTTTATATTTCTCTGTCTATCCCTACCTTAGTCAAGATGGTGAATGGTCTTAAGATTGAGGATAGACTTGAGGGAGCATCCAACTACACATCATGGAGGTTTAGAATCATGCTCACCTTAGAAGAGAATGATTTGGCTGAGTTTGTAGAGACCAAAGTTCCCGAACTAAAGGAGGAAGAAGAGAAGTTGCAATGGAGGAAGAAAGACATCAAGGAAAAGAAGATGTTGGTTGATTCCGTTAAGGACCATATCGTTCCTATTGTCTCTAAGTTGAAGATGGCAAGAGACATGCTCAAAACATTGGAGGAGATGTACGAAATCAACAACACCAGCCGGGCACTTGCATTGAAGCAACAACTACACCATGTGAAGATGGCAAAAGGAGAAACAGTGATTGCCTATTTTATGAGGATTTTGGAATTGAGAGATTAGCTCTCTACAATTGGTCATGTGATTGATGATAAGGACTTGACCATGCTTGCTCTCAATGGTCTTCCTTTATCATGGGAGTCCTACATTCAAGGAATCAGTGCAAGATCAAAACTTCCTAAGTTTGATCGTTTGAGGGTCGACTGCATTCAAGAGGAGTCAAGGTTGGTGGCTAGAGGTGTCGGTCAAAGTTCAAAGAATGAAGATATTCATGTTATCGCCTCCCATGCTTCGAAGAAGAAAGGAAAAGATGGAAAGAAAGGATTCTTCAAGAGGAATCGAGATAAGGGAAATGATGATGCTCCCGTATTCAAGAAGAAGAGAGACTTGTCCAAGATCCAATGCTTTAGGTGTGATAAGTTTGGCCACTTTGCTAAGCATTGTCCATTTAGACCTAAGCAACAAGCCGCCGCTGTAGATGTTGATGATGCTTCTCCATAGAAGGATTCATGTGAATATTTGTTCTATTCGGCATTGTCAAGCAATTTACCTACAGACACCAACACTTGGCTGATTGACAGTGGTGCTTCTCGACACATCACTAGTTTTAAGGAGCACTTATCAAGCTTGGTGGAGAGAGATTCTTCCGAACAAGTCATTATTGGAGATGATGCTAGCTACTCTGTAAAAGGGATTGGGACCTCTACTCTCCATTTGGATTCCGACATTACACTACAGTTAAGTAATGTCCTTTATGTTCCAGGAATCAAGTATAATCTTATCTCCATTTCAACTCTAGAAGATAAAGGATATCAAGTTGCCTTCTCCAAAGGCAAAGTACTTGTGTGGATGGAAAATTCCAGTTTCAAGGACGCTCAAGTAATTGATATCAGACATGAAAGCCTTTATAGGCTATGCACGCGTCCACTCCAATCATTATTTCATGATTCTTCAAGCTTATGTGATCTTTGGCATCGAAAATTGGTTCACGTGCACTTCCGAGCCTTACCTATCATGGAGAAGATGGTTACGGGTCTTCCTAAGTTCAATCAGGAACATGAAGGAACTTGCAAAGGTTGTGCAATGGGTAAGAATACAAAAGCTCCATTCCATAGTAGAGAAAGTAGATCTAAGTGTATTTTAGACATTATTCATTCTGATTTATGTGGACCTATGTTTGTTCCTTCTTCGAGTGGTTTCTTGTATTATGTTGTTTTTATTGATGACCACTCTAGAAAGTCTTGGATTTATTTTTTGAAAACTAAAGAGTCTAAGGAAGTGTTAGAAAGATTCAAGGAGTTCAAAGCTCAGGTAGAGAATCTTTCCAGTAAAAGAATCAAAGTCCTTAGATTTGATAATGGAGGAGAATATACCTCTGGCAGCTTCCATATTTTTTGTGGTGATGCAGGGATTAAGAGGGAGTTCAGTGTTCCCCATAATCCTCAACAAAATGGTGTTGCAGAGAGAAAGAATAGGACGATCATGAAAGCAACAAAAGCCATGATCCATGACCAGGATCTGTAAACCTTCTTATGGGTAGAAGCTTCTAGGACTACAGTATATGTTCAGAATAGAAGTCCTCACAAAGTCTTGGAGAATATGACTCCTGAAGAAGCCTTTACAGGAAAGAAGCTAGAGGTTAGCCATTTAAGGATCTTTGGATGTCTTGTCTATGTTCATGTTCCAAAGGAAAAGAGTTCAAAGTTGGAGCCTTCTGGCAAGAAGGGAATATTTTTGGGCTACAGTGAGACATCAAAAGCCTACAGGATATACATTCTAGGTCAGAAGTTGATCGAGATCAGTAGGGATGTCACATTCGAGGAAGATGTTGCATTCAGATGATCCAAGGGAACTCATGTGGAGATTGACAATGATGAGTCTCCTCAGGATATGGAAGTTGACCATACTCTTGAGATTCAGAGGGAGACTCTAGAACCGAAGGAAGACATTGATCCTGTTGAACCCTTGGAACCTATTGATGGGCCTACCGACATTGTAATCAGGAGAAAAAGACCTCTGTGGGCCAGGCAAACTATGCAAGAGGTTGAAAGGTTTGCAGCTCCTAGAGGTACATTCGGAGAAAGTAAAAGGCCACATAAGTTCTCCAGTTATGTTGCCTTGATGAGTCAGATTATTGAGTCGGAGCCTTCTAGTGTGGAGGAAGCTTCCATTCAACAGGTTTGGAAAGATGCTATGTCAGAGGAGTACCAATCAATTCTCAAGAATGATGTTTGGGACATTGTTCCTAGACCCAAAGGAAAATCTGTGGTATCTTCAAAATGGCTCTTTAAGATCAAACATGCAGTTGATGGAAGCATTGAAAAGTACAAGGCAAGATTCGTAGCTCGAGGGTTTTCACAGAAAGAGGGAGTTGATTATGAAGAAACATTTTCTCCTGTTGCTCGGTATACTTCTATCAAAACCATCATTGCCATTGCTGCATCTAGAGGATGGAAGATTCATCAAATGGATGTGAAGACAATTTTTCTAAATGGTGTGATCAAGGAAGAAGTTTATATTGAGCAATCTGATGGTTTTGAGGTACATGGGAAGGAATCTCATGTTTGCAGGCTGAAGAAGGCCTTGTATGGTCTTAAGCAGGCTCCTCGTGCATGGTACGAAAGAATTGATCGTTACTTGTCAAGCTTGGGCTTCTTGAAGAATGATGCTAACTCTAATCTTTACTTCAAGGTAATTAATGGTGATGCATTGATTATAGTTTTGTATGTTGATGATTTGATCTTTACTAGAGAAGAGCACTTAATCATCAAATGTAAGAAGAAGTTGGCCTCTGAGTTTGAGATGAAGGACCTTGGCTCACGCATTACTTCCTTGGCTTAGAAGTTTGGTAGAGGCCAGATGAGATGATCCTAAGTCAAGGGAAGTACACCATTGATATACTTAAGAGGTTTGGTATGATGGATTGCAAATCCATGTCTACACCTATGGAGACCAACTTGCATAAGTTGAAAGAGGTTGCAACTAGTTCAAACTTGGTGGATCCTACGATGTATAGACATCTGATTGGGTCCTTGATGTATCTAGTTAACACTAGACCAGATATCTGTTATGCTATGAATGCACTTAGCCAGTTCATGTGTGAACCGAGACAGATACATCTTGTTGCAGCAAAGCATATCTTGAGATACTTGTGTGGCACAGTTGGATATGGATTGAGATATTCTTTAGGTGTGGATCTGAAGTTGCATGGCTTTACTGATTCTGATTGGGCAGTGTGTGTCATTGATCGGAAAAGCACCTTTGGATCTACTATGATTTCCTGGTGCAATAGGAAGTAGTCATCCGTAGCTTTGAGTACAGCAGAGGCAGAGTATATTGCAGCATGTATAGAAGCTCGGGAAGCAGTGTGGCTTCGTAAGCTCCTTGCAGGATTGTTTGGACAATCAATGGAGCCTACTATCATTCATTGTAACCAAATCTGTGTGAAGCTTTCTGTCAATCTTGTGTTCCATGACAAAACCAAGCATGTCGAAATCAAATACCACTATATTAGAGATATGGTATTGAGAAAGGCTATACAGTTGAAATATATCAGCATTGACGAGCAGACGACAGACATTCTCACCAAGCCTCTCTCCAAAATAAAGTTTGTGTACTTTCAAGATAAGCTTGGTATGGTGGAGAATCCAGCCTTAACTGAGAAAGAGTCTTAGTATCAGTGATAGCCTATAATGAGTTCTTCTCTGTGAGAGAAGTTCAAGGTGAAATCCCTTGGTAATGATTTCTTCTCTGTGAGAGAAGTTCGAGGTGAAATCCCTTGATCAATGAGTTCTCTATGAGAGAAGTTCGAGGTGAAATCCCTTGATTAATGAGTTCTCTGTGAGAGAAGTTCGAGGTGTAATCCCTTGATTAATGAGTTCTTATCTGTGAGAGAAGTTCGAGGTGTAATCCCTTGATTCCACCCTCTGGGAGAGCCATGGTGGATGTCATGTGTGTGACTCCATGACAACATCACGTGAGAGAGTCCGTGATGATTTTCTTGTACTTGTGTTTCACCCTCTGGGAGAGCCATGGTGAAAGTCATGTTGAGGTGACTTCACGCAAGTGATGAACACTTGTACATACCATAGATGGTTGTAGCCATTATGGTTGATATCATGTTGAGGTGATATTTGATATCACGATGAGGTGATATTCTTCTTTTCCACATATGGTTGAAGCCATTGTAGTAGACATCACGATGAAGTGATCTATCTTGTGCAGCTGGAAGTATCATCCCTAGCTGAGAGGGAGTGTTGATGTTACAAGCAGCGACGGGCTGCTTCTTCCAGCGTTTTCCTTAATTGCAATAAATTAAATTGTAGCCCCAGGCTATTTAATTTATGAAGACTTCAAGAGGCATATCAATTGAAAAAATACATCTATTTGTTAAGCAAACAAATTATAATGGAGAGGTGCAATTTTTATTAAGGCCGACCTTGTTTCAAGAGGTGTGAATTTCAAGGGAGATGTCTTCTTGTTGAGATGCTATGCTGGCCAACATGATGATTTGTAAAGTCACAACCTCTCCTCCAGAGTGTATATATATTCGATAGCATTCTCATTGTTTATCATTCAAGTTAAGTTCGATGTCATTCATTGTGTGCTTATTCTCTATAAGGCAGTTTGAGTTCATCATTGAAGAGGAGATCGACATATTGTTGGCTGAGATTATCTTTAGATTGTCACAATCTGTTATTCTATTGTATCAGATTGGAGTGCATGTGATAGGCCTTCATATCAGCCTCTACTGTAAAAGAGACTTCATTGTTAATCAATATATAAGTGATCTATTGTTGTTGGGTTTTTCTCCCTCAAGTGGAGTGTTTTCCCAGGGTATCTGCTGTGTTCTTGAGTTAATTTTGAATTAATTTTCCGTGTTTTTAATCTGATCATAAATCTAATACTTGAAACCATCTTCAAGCCCTTGCACGTGGTATTTCTTCAAAACCCTGCTTGTAGCCTCATTCTTGAATGGAAAACCTCAGAATTTTAACTTGTGAACAGCATAATACCTTCATATCCTTGATGCTCCTGCACTCACAAACTTACTATCATTGAAAACGAGTTAGAAATGGTCCATTCCACCAACCTTCTATTCCTACATCGGTGGAATGGCCATGGAATCACCTGTAGATTCTCAAAACCTTCTTTGAATGAACTCTACCCGGGACTCAGGTAACTGTCTTTTCTTCTTTTAATTCCTTAAAACTACCCTCCCAAACAGTTTGAAATGAAGTTTAACCCATGCCCAAATGTATTCAAACAAGAATCTACTTTGATATTGCTATACTATCAATACAAGATGGAAAGAATGGAAGAAGATACTGCTAACACAAAAAACAGGGCTTTTATTCAAGTTTTTGATCAAGAATACAAAGATTCTTCCAAAATCATCCTTTTCCTTTGCCATACAAGGATTTTTATTGATGTTTCCCTTCAAACCAACTGTTTTTCCAACTTCCACTCGGTGCAACTACCTTTTACTCTTAATATGCCTGATTTTCTTGCTTTTTATTACATAATTTACATTTTAACAACTCTTCCCACCTTTTTGACAAAATGTGACCACCTAGTGATTTATTTTATGACTTTATTACATTCAAATTAGCCTCTTCATGGCCTTGACACACAAGTTTAGACTTGAACATATAAATTGGACAAATTAGCCTTTTAAAGGCATTACAAGTTCTAGGTGCTCCTACAACAATCGTGATCTATGTTGTCTTTTAATAGACTCAAGATGATACATCATCTGATCTGGATGTTGTTTTCATCCCATCCACATTTCAGTCAAGTTTCTTACTAGGAATGGAAAGATCTACTATGTTTCTATCTTTTTGGTAATAGTACAGCTACTTCTATGCATGCATGGGATTCTCCATACGGATGTTGGATTTTGCACTCTTTGGATGTGTCATTATGTAGGTATAAGCACCAACTTGAACAAATTGTTTTCAAGTGTTAACTATCTAGGAGAATTCCAGCGTTCATTGCTAAACACTTAACATTCTATAACTTTCTAGAATACCAGGTCAGTTGCATGAATGCATATGGTTCTAGATGTCTCTGTATTGTGCTGTTTGAGCTAAATGGCAGTTATAGTGCCATTAGAGTTTCGTCATGTCCACATTTCAACCAGGTTTCTTCCCAGGAATGGAGGGAACTGTTATATTTTTTGGTAATGTAGTCCATAGCTACTTCTATCCACAAATGTAATTCTCTGGTGTCTAGATATTTGGTGGATTTTGCAATCTTTAGATATGCCACTTAGGAGGAATTGAAACTACTTTGAACAATTTTTTTTCAAGTTTCAACTAAACTGGAGATTTTGTATGCTTTTGCTAAATACTTGAACTATATATCCTTCCAGAATACCATTTCAGTTGCATGAACACATATGCTTCTAGATATCACTGTATTTGGTGGTTGAGTTGAATGGCAGTTGTAGTGCTACTATATATTTTGTATTTTGGCATCATATCAGTATTGCAGAGCCTTAGACTATGATGCAGAGCCAAGTTAGAGAAGACTCAAAACTGATCAGACCTCAATAAGACATCAACCCTTAAAATTTCAAACATTCACATTGAATCAACTGACACCAACAGGGTTATAGACTCCAAATTTCAACAGTTAGTCTTATATTTTAGAGAAGGCCACCAAAAGACCATCTCAACACCAATCAAGCATCCTTTCAGACCCCAATACAATTCCCAAACCAATCATACAAGGTTTCTTTGCAACATTATGGAGAACCATCAAATTGCCCTGCAAAAAGGCTACAAGAATTAGCCCTATTTTACAAACAAAGTGACCTTCAAACTTCTCCTAACCCCTTAATCTCTTGGAAAGTCCTTAAATGTGTCTCAAAACACCCAAATCCATAGGTTTTAGACAATTTCAAACTCTCTAAGCCATCGTTCTCCAAAACCCTCAATTTGCTCACAAATACTTGGGTTTTCAGTATTTCACCCTTCCAAGGCCTTCCAGGCCCAACCAAAGCATCAACCTACTTTATTAGGGTCTACACAGACATTTCATACTATTTCCTAGACAATGCCATCAACAACTCATCAAAACTCATCACTGTCCCACCAATTCTTGCATGGAAAATGCATCATTTCACACTATGGTGACATTCCACAGTCTACAACTAGCCTTATTTCCACTCTAGTATACAAAGAAACATATTCTAACCTAATTCCACACCATCCCACTGAGCAACTGGATGAGACGGTAAGTGGGTATGGCTTAAAACATAATAGAACCTCAAATGGTGCCCTCACTGCCTTACACAGGTGGACTACAGAAAACCAACAAAACACTCTTCAAATTGTTTATTAAGACTTCAGGAAAGATTCAAAAGTATGATGTTTCCATCCCCTACAGGAGTCAAAAGGATTTAGAGCATTAGTTTATATGTATGGCCTGTACAGTGCAGGGAAAACACAGAAACTCAGAAATAAATGAAGAGAATCATGAACAAACAGAGAAATGTTGCTTTATTGAAAGAATGATCACCACCACCGAACCATCCTCAAATCCTTGTGCCTTCCAAAGGCCTTTATACATTTTCAAATCAGGACAACCTTCCCCCAACGCCCATAACCACCCCTTAACCACCTTAACCTTCATTTGGCTTAAAAGTGCTAACATTGACAATTGTTTGCTAAATGAGCATCATTATGCAATTTTGTTGTCCTAAGACCACTCAAACACCTTTATCTTATCCCTAATATAACTTCTAAACTCTTTTCTTGCACTCCCATTTACAAACTCAAGAATTTTCCTTCAAAGGCTATAAGGACACTTTAAGTGCAAGATTAACATTTCACCCTTAATAACTCAAGATGCTTCCAAATACATTATGATTGGTCCTTTTAGGCCTCATTAAACCTAAATAAACACAAAACACTTCTATACTAACCTAGACACCCATTAATGACTCCCTTTGACCTTCAAACATGGAAATCTGCAACTAGGTGATTACGTGCTCCTGCACCATACACCCCCCCTAAGAAGCATTCATGCCACATGAATTGTGGATGATACCAACATGCCCAAGCTGGATTAAAACACCATTGATTCATAGGCCATTGCCACTGATCCATGTTGCTCTGTGCTCCATGTTGCTCTGTCTTGATACTCTACCCTGCACCTTGGTCTGTGATTACATTTGAAAGTGACTGTGTTCTCATATGCAGATCTGATGTCTTTCCTTTCACTGTTTGTCCTTTATTTCTTGGTTTCCCTGCACTTGTACCTGCACATAAACAATGGTCAGCATTACCATTACCATAAACTACCTTTGCCTTAGACTCATCTCCTTGTTGAAGTCTGCCCTGCAGTGCACCTTGTGTTTTTACCCCTGTCATCAGTCCCAATACCTTGCCACCATGTTTCTCCACTGTCCTATCAGTGTTGTCAACCCCTGTACCTGCAATTTTCATTTTTTTCACACCCATATCTGCAAGAATAGGACATTCAATGGTCCCAACTAACACACCTTCTTGTTTACTCTAGTAAATCACAGTTTACCCCTATTTTTGCCTTCACATCTACTGTCCCTGCATTACCAGACCTAGGACAGTCTGCTGCATCAGAATTTCTAGTTTCTTTTACAACATTAACAAGTTATCTTTTCCCACACATTATCACCTTAGCTTTACCTTTCACATCTTCTACCCAAGGGGTCAAGACAAACTTATGTCCATCCTTCATTATAGTATATTCATTTTCTCTTCCATCATACATGGCACTCCTATCATACTGCCAAGGTCTTCCTAGGAGTCTATGGCAGCAGTCCATTGGAAGAATGTCACAAACAACAGTGTCTTTATATTCCCCAATCTGAAAATCTACAATAGCCTTCTCATTCACTAATAAAGATTGACCATCACTTAGCCAAGATACCTTGTAAGGCAATTCATGAGGAATCCTTTTCAAGTTTAACTTGTTCACCATTTCACATGAAACCATATTTTCAGTTGAGCCAGAATCATCCACAATTTTACATACCTTTCCCTTGCTCTTGCAAGTGGTTTTGAATAGCCTCTTCCTATGCAATGGCTCTACTTCTTTGGAGGTCTTCAAAAGTTGTTTGTGCAACATCAAAGCTTCTCCAACTTCAGGGTTTGTAGGACGGCTTGATGAACCGGTGCTCTCCTCTTCATCCTCTTGCTCAAGTTGAACCCTTTTATCACCTTTACTTCCACTTGATGAAGCGCCAATCTTCTTAGGACACTTGTAGGATGGATGGCCAAATTCATTGCAAGTGTAACATCTACCTGAAAATACATTGGAACTCCTACCTCCTCCAAATCTGCCCCTTGTGCCTCTCCATCCACCTCTGGAATCAGATTGCTCTTGACCTTTCATGGCATCTTCTTGATTGTCATTGTTTGGCTTTGGATTAGGCATGGATCCTCTACCTCTTGATGCATTATCTCTACCCCTAACTGCTTTGTCTTGTCTTGTCTTCATTTTCTCCTCCATCCTGATTGCCATTTGATAACATTCCTCTACATTCCTAGGGTTAGCCAAAACCAATTCATCTTGTATGTTTAACCTCAAACCACCCATATATCTTGCAACTTTTTCATTTTCATTCTCATGATGACCAGACCTTAAACTTGGTTTATAAAATTCCTCAGTATAAGACTTAATGTCCATTTCTTTTTGCCTTAAGCTTTGCAATTTCTTAAACATTTGAACTCGATGACCCTTGGGTAAGAATTTACCTTTGAGTTTTGATACCATCTTGTCCCATGAGGTCATTTTGGACTTTCCTTGCTTCCTCCTCTCTGATTGAAAGTAGACCCACCATACCAAAGCATGGCCTTGCAACTTTGTCCTTGCAATTTTTACTCTTTGCACCCCAAGAACCTCATCACATTCCAAATGGTTAGCTAATGCAGCAATCCAGTCAAGTAATTCTTCATCATTTAAACTTCTACTATATTTAGGAACATCAATCTTTACCTTAGGCTTGTCATTCCTAACTGCCTTCACCAACTTTGCAATTCTTTGGTCCTCTGGATCAAATTCTTCTTCCATGTCCTCAAACTCATCATCTTCCTCTTCATCTGACTCACTCTCTTCCACGTCCCTTCTTTTGTTTTTCTCCAAGGCTATGATTCTTTCCTCCAACTCTTTGATTTCTCTAGCATGTCTATCTTTCATCTCCTTCATCTCTTTAGCCATATCTTTGTTCTTTGGAGGCATCTTTGAATACCAAATTCTTCACTTCTTCTCACAACTTGCAAAATGCAAACAAATCTACTCCCTGATGCTCTGATACCACTATGATGCAGAGCCAAGGTGGAGAAGACTCAAAATTGATCAGACCTCAATAAGACATCAACCCTTGAAATCTCAAACATTCACATTGAATCAACTGACACCAATAGGGTTATAGACTCCAAATTTCAACAATTGGGCTTATCTTTTAGAGAAGGCCACCAAAAGACCATCTCAACACCAATCAAGCATCCTTTCAGACCCCAATACAATTCCCAAACCAATCATACAAGGTTTCTTTGCAACATTATGGAGAATCATCAAACTGCCCTGCAAAAAGACTACAAGAATTAGCCCTATTTTACAAACAAAGTGACCTTCAAACTTCTCCTAACCCCTCAATCTCTTAAATAGTCCTCAAATGTGTCTCAAAACATCCAAATCCACAGGTTTTAGACAATTTCAAACTCTCTAAGCCATCGTTCTCCAAAACCCTCAATTTGCTCACAAATACCTAGGGTTTTCAATATTTCACCCTTCCAAGGCCTTCCAAGCCCAACCAAAGCATCAACCTACTTTATTAGTGTCTGCTCAGACATTTCATACTGTTTCCTAGACAATGCCATCAACAACTCATGAAAACTCATCATTTTCCCACCAATTCTTGCATGAAAAATGCATCATTTCACACTATGGTGACATTCCACAGTCTACAACTCGCCTTATTTCCACTCTAGTATACAAAGAAACATATTCTAACCTAATTCCATGCCATCCCACTGAGCAACAGGCCAAGACAATAAGTGGGGATGGCTTAAAACATAATAGAACCTCAAACGGTGCCCTCACTGCCTTACACAGGTAGACTACAGAAAACCAACAAAATACTCTTCAAATTTGTTATTAAGACTTCAGGAAAGATTCAAAAGTATGCTATTTCCATTCCCTACAGGAGTCAAAAGGATTTAGAGCATTAATTTATATGTATGGCCTGTACAGTGTACGGAAAACACATAAACTCAGAAATAAATGAAGAGAATCAATGAATAAACAAAGAAATGTTGCTTTATTGAAAGAATGATCACCACCACCGAACGATCCTCAGATCCTCGTGCCTTCCAAAGGCCTTTATACATTTTCAAATCAGGACAACCTTCCCCCAACGCGTATAACCACCCCTTAACCACCTTAACCTTCATTTGGCTTAAAAGTGCTAACATTGACAATTGTTTGCTAAATGAGCATCATTATGCAATTTTGTTGTCCTAAGACCACTCAAACACCTTTATCTTATCCCTAATATAACTTCTAAACTCTTTTCTTGCACTCCCATTTACAAACTCAAGAATTTTCCTTCTAAACTCTTTTCTTGCACTCCCATTTACAAACTCAAAGAATTTGCCTTCAAAGGCTACAAGGACACTTTAAGTGCAAGATTAACATTTCACCCTTAATGTCTCAAGATGCTTCCAAATACATTATGATTGGTCCTTTTAGACCTCATTAAACCTAAATAAACACAAAACACTTCTATACTAACCTAGACACCCATTAATGACTCCCTTTGACCTTTAAACATGGAAATCTGCAACTAGGTGATTAGGTGCTCCTGCACCAGAGTACTCCAACTTTGTTTGTTTGGACTTAAATCATGGTTTGTTTAGGCAGACATAAGCCGGCACTACTTTAGGAAAGTCTTAATTGTGTATCAGCATTTTCTTTTTTCTTACTTTTCAATTGATGGCACTATGACATTTTTGGATATATGTGCACACAAGATTACTTTTGGTGCTAGTATACATGTTTTTATATTTACCAGAAGATAAAGCACAAAGCACCTACATTTTTAGGATTACTTTGAAAGCATTTTAACATTGGTTTTCTTCTGGTGCAAGGACTTGAACTTATTCCATCAGAGAATTTTACATCATTGTCAGTTATACAAGCTGTAGGGTCAGTCATGACCAATAAATATAGTGAAGGCTATCCTGGTGCAAGATACTATGGTGGAAACGAGTAAAGCCACAAATCTCTCTATAATGATCTTCATTTTATTGCATCTTATCTCATGTGTATGGATGAAAACATAAGATGCAAAATTCCTTTTGTTCATCTGTATTATCTGTCCTGGATATGTAATTTTATTTAAAACATTTTCCTATCTAATCTTCTTTCTTATTCCATTTTTCCAATCATAATTGCTTTAGGGATTTTAGTGTTTTTAGTGAACGCTAATTCTTTTAAACTACTATGCAAGAAAATCGGGTTTATTGATATGGCAGAATCTTTATCTCAGAAAAGAGCTTTGGAAGCTTTTCGTCTGGATCCACTAAAGTTGGGAGGTTTGTAATGAAGTCCTCATTTTCTGTTTTCTATTATGCATAGTATATATATGCCACACTTGACTTGTTTCCAACCAGAAAATTACAAAATTCCTGAGCACAACCTTTTTGTAGCTGCAAGTTTCTTACACAAACAACTTATCAGTTGTAAATTCTCCAAATGACTTCATAACTGCAATACCACAATGAGACAATTAGAAAAGAGTATTTGCTATTTAGGTTCTGTAACTTAAAATCAGAACTCTCCATCTTTATTCTTCTGCACTGTTTTCTTTTTTGATGGAAATGTTGAGACTTGAGACACATCTCTGCATTTATAGGATATAATTTCATCTCATCTGTTAAAGTTTCTATTTGAAATTAGATGCAGTGCTTTGCAACTAGAGCATATTTACAGATCAGGTTTGTTTACAATCCATCGTTCTGCAAGTGAGTAGCTATAAGTCATGAGTATCTATTCAGCTTAAGGTTATGCTCTTAGTCAAACTGTTTTGGTTGAGCATTATTTCTTGAGGTCTATGTTTAGTTGATATGCATTTTTTAGATTCTGAACTATTATTGACGAGATCATTAGAAGGAAAAATGACATA